>CM031674.1:27313190-27377984 GCA_006182925.3 Reinhardtius hippoglossoides | reverse complement strand
AAAGGTGGGGGGGAAAAAAAGTGGGGTTTGCTAAGTGTCAGAATCCTGAATCAATGGGGGCTTTAATTTGACTCCCAAACATCAACGCTGTGCCTGCTTTTGCTAATTTTGGTCTCACGTCATCGAAAAGCAAGGGCCAAACGATGATACAAAAAACTGATCGCTCGCTCAGAAGTGTCATGGGCTGTGGAACAAATGTGGGCGATCCACTCTAGCAGCTGAAGCAGGGGAAAGACCCTGCTCCATCCGCTGCTACGCCCAAAAGCCACCCGGTGGAACTCACTGTTTATGGCTGTGGAAAGGCTGCTCAAGATTCGGGAGAGACAAGGGAGAGACAGCTTTGAGAGATGTCTGCACAAATTGAAGGTTCCAATGTAAGTTGGAATTATGTGTTGTGTGAATTTGAATTTATAGTAATACTTATGTCATGGCTTCGGTGAATGTCCCTGATTTGTTACCTATTACAGTAACACATACATTTATATATAACTACTTGACTCTTTAGAAAAAATCGGGCATATGTAGTGATCCGTAAGGGAAAATTACTGATCCACTTTTGACCCATCATTACACATCCTGTTCAGCTTTCACCAACCTATCTACTCCTGCACTCTAGTAGTGGTAAAAATATTTTATTGCCCGAATAAACTGAACCAGAATAGGAACCGGTAGACAACCCCAGAACTGGCTACATGATTTACTTTAAAACCTTAACCTTAAACCTTATAGATTAGTACGCTATTGATTATTTGGATAAAATATTTATGCACAATGGTAAAACACAGTGATGTTTAGTTTTTTCCTAACAGGTTCAATCCAGTTGAACTCACGTTCCTAACTGAGTATGTCACCACCATGAGCCCAGTCGCCCAGGCCATCAACATCCTTCAGGCCGAAACAAATGTCCAGATGGGACGGCTGCTTCCGACTATTACCCTGTTGAGTTCAAAACTGGAGGAAGCCAAGTTCCATCTAAAGTACTGCGAGCTGTTGGTTGAAGCCTTACGAGTGGGAATAGAAAAACCGCTTTGGCCACATGTCTACAGACCCTGAATTGGTTTCCGCTGCTATTCTCCTCCCTAAATTTAGAACTGGACAAAAGATGATGCTACAATCAGAATGGGTGAGACAAATGAAGATAATACATGTTGACACTTGTAAAGGAAAATAATAGAAATGTAGTGAATGTACATGAAATTAGGTTAATGGTATTTCAGCTGTACTAATGCTACTTTCACCCTCCCTGTATTTCAGGAATGGACTACATCAAGGAGCAGATCCAGCTCATCTGATGAGGGAGACTTCTTCTCTTCCCTGAAGAGCTCTCACGTTACTCAAGACAGCTCCAAGCAACTCGATGGATACCTGGCCCTTACAGCAGATCAGATGGATGTACTGAAGACGTTCCCTGCTGTCTGCAAGTTGTCTGTGAAGCTGAACACACCTCTGCCTGCCTCTGCAGCCTGTGAACGACTGTTGAGCTTTGCAGGACTTGTCTTCAGCCCTCGAAGAGCTCGGCTGGATTCGCGCAATTTTGAGAATCAACTTCTGCTGAAGATGAACCACAAGTTTGTTGACTTTTATTAAAGCACTATGACAAATTAAACCCTGGTGTCCCAATTTTGGGCATGTCATTATAGGCGTTTCACCATGCAACTACACAACCCAAAGTTTAACCACTTAACCACTGCATTGAGTTTTTAGATCTGCTTATTTCAAAAGAAAATTGTAAACTTTGGTATAGGTTTGGCTTGTGTAGTTGCACGGTGAAACAGGTCTCAAAATCAGACTTTATCAATAACTGTAAATATAAACGAAAAGAAAGTGGTTAAAGTACTTTGTTAAAAGGTTAAAGCTCTAGATTTTGACAGTAAACATTGCCATAGAGCAGCGGCCACCAACCTTTTCGAGCCCAAGATCACTTTTTAATTCCAAACGTGAGCCGAGAGCTACCACCCTGATATCTTCCAACAAACCCACTTAGGGTCATACTTATTAATTTTTGCAATTTGTGTTAAAGGCTGAATGTACAATAAATAAATACACACGAAGAAAGGCAGTTGTGCAACTTTTTCTATTCAATGCACAATATTCGAATTAATATAATTTCATATTTACAATGCACAATATGTAGCTCCTCAGTTCCACAACATGCTACTGCAGCACAATGTTTTACATGTAGGCTTTGATTTGAATATGGCCACAAATATGATTATTGCCTTGTATGAAAGAAGTCCCTTGTACTCAGATAAATACCAGTACTACCCAGTATGAAGCCGTGCAGCTTCCGCTCCAGCAAATATTTCACAATAAAAAAAACTTTTTAAACAAGGGAATGGATTCCATCAAGAGAAACGCTCGAGTGCTTTTATTTTGAAAAGGCATACAGAAAGTGTTGCAACCATTTGTTTGTGACATAAATTTATCAGAAAAACATTAAAACTCAGGTGAAAGATCATTTTCTCTGTTTATTCTGCTGTGAACCACAATGTTCATCTGTCTATGACACAAACGTATTTACATCACTTCCCGAACCCGTTTCAAAGTAAAAGCACTCCAGCGTTTCACCTTCTGAATCCACTCACTGGTTCCAACGGGGCTTTGGTTGTTATCCACAGACCGGAAGATGCTCGTCCACAGACCGCAGAGTCCTGACATCTACTTTAGTACATGGACCAACTTGTTCCTGAAGGAAATGCAATGAAGTCCGTGGTGAAGCAGAACCAGGGGAGGAAGAAGAGAATGAGGGTGAGGAAGAAGTGGAGTTTGCTGAAGTGTCAGAGATCCTGAATCAGAATGATGGCTTTGAATTTGAGCTCCCAAAGCATCAACGCTGTGCCTGTCATTTGCTCAATTTGGTCTCTACAGTCGATGCTGAAAAAGCAACGGCCAACGATGCATACAAAAAACTGCATCGCTCAGCATTCAGCAAGTGTCATGGGCTGTGGAACAAATGTGGGCGATCCACTCTAGCAGCTGAAGCAGTGGAAGACCACTGCTCCATCCAGCTGCTACGCCCAAATGCCACCCGGTGGAACTCACTGTTTATGGCTGTGGAAAGGCTGCTCAAGATTCTGAGAGACAAGGGAGAGACAGCTTTGAGAGATGTCTGCACAGAATTGAAGGTTCCAATGTAAGTTGGAATTATGTGTTGTGTGAATTTGAATTTATAGTAATACTTATGTCATGGCTTCGGTGAATGTCCCTGATTTGTTACCTATTACAGTAACACATACATTTATATATAACTACTTGACTCTTTAGAAAAAATCGGGCATATGTAGTGATCCGTAAGGGAAAATTACTGATCCACTTTTGACCCATCATTACACATCCTGTTCAGCTTTCACCAACCTATCTACTCCTGCACTCTAGTAGTGGTAAAAATATTTTATTGCCCGAATAAACTGAACCAGAATAGGAACCGGTAGACAACCCCAGAACTGGCTACATGATTTACTTTAAAACCTTAACCTTAAACCTTATAGATTAGTACGCTATTGATTATTTGGATAAAATATTTATGCACAATGGTAAAACACAGTGATGTTTAGTTTTTTCCTAACAGGTTCAATCCAGTTGAACTCACGTTCCTAACTGAGTATGTCACCACCATGAGCCCAGTCGCCCAGGCCATCAACATCCTTCAGGCCGAAACAAATGTCCAGATGGGACGGCTGCTTCCGACTATTACCCTGTTGAGTTCAAAACTGGAGGAAGCCAAGTTCCATCTAAAGTACTGCGAGCTGTTGGTTGAAGCCTTACGAGTGGGAATAGACAACCGCTTTGGCCACATGTCTACAGACCCTGAATTGGTTGCCGCTGCTATTCTCCTCCCTAAATTTAGAACTGGACAAAAGATGATGCTACAATCAGAATGGGTGAGACAAATGAAGATAATACATGTTGACACTTGTAAAGGAAAATAATAGAAATGTAGTGAATGTACATGAAATTAGGTTAATGGTATTTCAGCTGTACTAATGCTACTTTCACCCTCCCTGTATTTCAGGAATGGACTACATCAAGGAGCAGATCCAGCTCATCTGATGAGGGAGACTTCTTCTCTTCCCTGAAGAGCTCTCACGTTACTCAAGACAGCTCCAAGCAACTCGATGGATACCTGGCCCTTACAGCAGATCAGATGGATGTACTGAAGACGTTCCCTGCTGTCTGCAAGTTGTCTGTGAAGCTGAACACACCTCTGCCTGCCTCTGCAGCCTGTGAACGATGTTGAGCTTTGCAGGACTTGTCTTCAGCCCTCGAAGAGCTCGGCTGGATTCGCGCAATTTTGAGAATCAACTTCTGCTGAAGATGAACCACAAGTTTGTTGACTTTTATTAAAGCACTATGACAAATTAAACCCTGGTGTCCCAATTTTGGGCATGTCATTATAGGCGTTTCACCATGCAACTACACAACCCAAAGTTTAACCACTTAACCACTGCATTGAGTTTTTAGATCTGCTTATTTCAAAAGAAAATTGTAAACTTTGGTATAGGTTTGGCTTGTGTAGTTGCACGGTGAAACGGGTCTCAAAATCAGACTTTATCAATAACTGTAAATATAAACGAAAAGAAAGTGGTTAAAGTACTTTGTTAAAAGGTTAAAGCTCTAGATTTTGACAGTAAACATTGCCATAGAGCAGCGGCCACCAACCTTTTCGAGCCCAAGATCACTTTTTAATTCCAAACGTGAGCCGAGAGCTACCACCCTGATATCTTCCAACAAACCCACTTAGGGTCATACTTATTAATTTTTGCAATTTGTGTTAAAGGCTGAATGTACAATAAATAAATACACACGAAGAAAGGCAGTTGTGCAACTTTTTCTATTCAATGCACAATATTCGAATTAATATAATTTCATATTTACAATGCACAATATGTAGCTCCTCAGTTCCACAACATGCTACTGCAGCACAATGTTTTACATGTAGGCTTTGATTTGAATATGGCCACAAATATGATTATTGCCTTGTATGAAAGAAGTCCCTTGTACTCAGATAAATACCAGTACTACCCAGTATGAAGCCGTGCAGCTTCCGCTCCAGCAAATATTTCACAATAAAAAAAACTTTTTAAACAAGGGAATGGATTCCATCAAGAGAAACGCTCGAGTGCTTTTATTTTGAAAAGGCATACAGAAAGTGTTGCAACCATTTGTTTGTGACATAAAATTAATCAGAAAAACATTAAAACTCAGGTGAAAGATCATTTTCTCTGTTTATTCTGCTGTGAACCACCATGTTCATCTGTCTATGACACAAACGTATTTACATCACTTCCCGAACCCGTTTCAGAGTAAAAGCACTCCAGCGTTTCACCTTCTGAATCCACTCACTGGTTCCAACGGGGCTTTGGTTGTTATCCACAGACCGGAAGAGGCTCGTCCACAGACCGGAAGATGCTCGTCCACAGACCGCAGAGTCCTGACATCTACTTTAGTACATGGACCAACTTGTTCCTGAAGGAAATGCAGGAGATAAACCTGCTGCTCCGACAACCGACACACAGACAACCGACACACAGACAACCGACACACAGCTGATCTGCGGCGCGACGACAGACAGTGAGTCCAGAGAGTTCGGGGATCGACAGTGAAGACTGGCAGATCGACCGGTAGATCGCGATCGACAGGTTGGACCACTGCCACAGAGTGTTTGTGCAGTAACAGGGTTTCCCCGTCTCTCCAGCTCTTTAGTAAACAGAAAAAATATTTTCAGGTGGGTGAGAAAATGTTATCTAATCAGGTCCTGATCCTAAACGGTGGAACGAGCTCCCCAGTGACATCCGGACATCAGACAGTTTACACATCTTCCGCCGCAAACTAAAAACACATCTCTTCTGACTATACCTTGAATTACATTTTAGCACTTACATGTCACTTACTTATAGCACTTTTTGCTTTTTTGAAGAAATTGTATTTTCTCTATTCTTGTTGTTCTGGTTTGTTCCTCATGGTTGATGCACTTACTGTAAGTCGCTCTGGATAAAAGCGTCAGCTAAATGAAAGGAAATGAAATGTAATGTAATCCTAGTTGAAGGCATTTTTCCTGTTTTGCCGGAGAAAGAAAAAAGGATTCTTGGAGACGTCCACGTCCTAAATTGAGTGTTCAAGGGAAATTGTGGATGAGTACGATTTCATACACCTAATTGATAAGGATGGGTAACAAGGGAAATCAGGGACTTCCGGACCCAGAGGGTCCAAAGTGTGGACCCTATGATTGCAAGAGTGGGGACGGGAAAGGGTGACATTTCTTCCAATATGGTCGAGAGATATTGCTTTTCCTCATAATGTGTCATTCAGTGTCGACAAAATTAAACTCCTAAGAGAAAAACCCATAAAAATGTCACAATGTGAAAAGACAGAAGATAATAAGAAATGTCTTGAAATGTGGGAAAAGGAAATAGAAAGTAGGGACAGAAAACAAAAGTTAAAAAAAGGGAGATTAAAGGAACTGAGAAAGTTGAAAAGAAATCACATAGATCTCTGTATCCTCCATTTACAGGGTGTCGCGGTCCTCTCCTCAACGCCTGCGTTCCTCCTCCTCAATGACAAAACCCTCCTCAATATGATGCAGTGACAAGACCAGACTCCACCAACCAACGAAGAGTCAGTCGCTGACTATCTGACTCGTCTGACTCCTGTTTGACCAGCACAGCGGCACCGCAACTGGGTGACCAACCGGGTGCTTATGAAACACATCTGAAACAGGCCTTCCTGAATCGTCTGCTTCCTCCACTATGTGCAGACGTAGGCCGCACCTGCATCGGGCTTGAGGATGCTCGCCTGACAGAGGTCAGGCACCATGCCTGACCTCTCGTCTGCAGACAAAAAGGACATTGGGCAAAGGACCGCCCCCAGCAGCGAGAGGACGGGGGGGGAAAGAACTTTCACTGCTGACTGAAATACAGGAAGTGAGGGGGGAGCGGGAGGAGGGAAGACGACTTGGCTTGTAGACTTATCCAATGTTTTATAAAAATATGTTTTATTTTCTTTGGACAACAGGGAAGAACACAACTGTGTTGCTGAACTTCAAGTCCTGACCTTTCTGACGAACCCCTAACCTCTGACTGGACTCTGTATGTAGATGGGTCCTCTTCACGTGACCCTGTCTCTGGTACTGACTGTGTTGGTTTTTCTGTTTGTTCAGATAACGATGTTCTCCTCTCGGGTTCTCTTCCTCATCACCTCTCAGCCCAGGCAGCACGGAAGTATGCAAATTGGTTACTGGTAAAACACTCACAGTCTCACTGACTCCAGATATGCATTGGGTGTAACTCATGATTTTGACGCCCTTTGGCAAAACAGAAACTTCCTCTTTCAAACAACAGGCTGTCACACTCACATCTGACATGTCACTTCCTCTCTCTCTGCAGTACAGTCCACTGTTACTCCTCCTGAGATCTCCCTATGGAAGACCTCTGGTGCTATGTTCCGAACTGGTGTGTGGTACGGCCCTGACCACGAACCCTGTTTGCCAAAACGTTTCTTTCCTCATTATGCTAAGTTAGCTCACGGTAAAGATCACACATCTAAAATGGGCATGTTATCTATGATCACGGAACATTGGTTTACGAAAGGTTTCTCCACCTTTGCTCAAAAATAGTGTCAGGCATGCGTAATCTGCGGCACACACAATGTTGGCAGGCCAGTGGCTGTAACCAGCCAGGCAGCACACCCACCGCCTGTACGACCTTTTGAACATCTGATGATGGACTTCATAGAGCTATCACCGTCAGAAGGTAAATCTGATTTCTCCGCGCCGGTCAGCCGGGGGCAGATTTAATAATGTGAATAATCGGGGAAATTGAAACTCCAGGACAACAGAAGGGGAATCCAAAGTATGGGATGCATATTTTATCATTTATATCATATAAAATATGTCATTTATATCTTTTAAAATCATTTTTCAATGGGTTACTCGCGGCGAGCGGGAAAAATAGACTTGATGCCGAAACCAGCGCATCGCAGCCTGGCTTTTGTTGGCGCTGCGCGGCGCTTCCGCGTCTGGTGTAAACCCGGCGTAACCCTCTGCAGAGCTAATAATTAAAACTCCGGTTTGAGAAACTCATTATTTCAAATCTCATGATAAATTTCCACGACACTATCCTTTATCTATCTGTAGCATATCCCCCGAAAGATGGTCGAGACTGAGATAATTATCTCAGAAAAACTGTGATGATTCTGTGATTTGGTTGAAGGGGGAGCCTTCCCTTTCTGTTCTTCCCCTGCAGGTCGGCTGTGTGGCAGGGGGTGTGGCTGGCTTCCCCGCTGCAGCAGCAAGACACACCTGTTCTCACTCACTCATCAACCTCCCCATAAAAGCCTGGTCTTGACTCCACTACTCCGCCAGATAACTCCGTCTCGTTCGGTAGCGCAGCCTCATGGTTTTTCCTCGGTTTCCTAGCGTATGTCTTCTGAATACTAATCTGTGTTTTTTCCCCTTTTTGCTACGCAGCCCTCCCACTCACACTGTTTGCATGCCGCCATTCCTTCCACATTAGCAACCACACCGTTGCCACCCAAGCCGGTTGATCTCACCTCAGTCCCCTCCGAGTATCATGACCTCCAGGAGGTATTTAGTAAACACTGTGCCTTGTCTCTTCCCCCTCACCGATCCTATGATTGTGGGATCGATTTGCTCCCCGGCGCCCCCTACCCGTCCAGTAAACTATATAATTTATCCAAGCCTGAAAGGGAGGCCATGGAGACCTACCGGTCTCATTCGTCCCTCTTCCTCACCACTGGGGGCAGGTTTCTTTTTGTTGACAAGAAGGATAAGTCGCTTCGCCCCTGCATAGACTATCGAGGGTTGACCGATATTACTGTGAAAAATAAATACCCCCTCCCACTCATAGACTCAGCCTTCATGAAGCAACCATTTTTTCAAAATTGGACCTCCGCAACGCCTACCATCTGGTTAGAATCAGGGAGGGGGATGAGTGGAAGACGGGTTTTAACACTCCTCTTGGACACTTTGAGTACTTGGTCATGCCTTTCGGCCTCACTAATGCACCTGCAGTTTTCCAGGCCCTCATCAATGATGTTCTGCGGGATATGCTGAATAGGTTTGTTTTCGTTTATCTCGACGAGATTTTGATTTTCTCCCGTAACCCTCGTGAACATGTACAACATGTAAAACTAGTTTTGAGAAGATTATTAGAAAACAGACTGTATGCTAAGGCGGAGAAATGCAATTTTCATGTTTCATCTGTTAGTTTTTTGGGGTTTATTGTGGAGAAAGGGCAAATTAAGACCGACCCTGCCAAGGTTAAGGCAGTGGCCGAATGGCCCACTCCTACATCAAGGAAGAAACTTCAGAGGTTTCTGGGATTTGCCAATTTCTACCGTAGGTTTATCCGTGACTATAGCAGAGTTGCTACACCACTTACCAAGCTAACATCTGTAAAAGTCCCTTTCGGGTGGTCACCTGCAGCCGAGGCTGCGTTTTCCAAATTGAAGTTTTGTTTTCCTCTGCCCCTGTGTTAATTCACCCTGACCCTTCAGCTCAGTTCGTGGTGGAGGTGGATGCCTCCGACTCCGGTGTTGGGGCAGTCCTCTCACAGCGAACCACCTCCGACCAGAAGCAGCATCCATGTGCTTTCTTCTCCCGCCAGCTCTCCCCAGCGGAGAAGAATTATGATGTGGGAATCGGGAGCTGCTAGCGGTCGTTTTAGCCCTGCAAGAATGGGGCACTGGCTGGAGGGATCTACTCACCCATTCATAGTCTGGTCGGACCATAAAAACGTATCTTACCTCCGCTCTGCTCGCAGGCTTAACTCGCGCCAGGCTCGGTGGGCTTTGTTCCTGGGCCGGTTTAACTTCATGCTCACCTACCGACCGGGCTCCAGGAACGTCAAGCCAGATGCCTTGTCACGTCAGTTTGCCCCTCCTGTGGAGGATTCGTCGGGAGGTACCATCCTGCCATCCTCCTGTGTGGTGGGAGCAGCTGGGTGGGAGATTGAGGGAGTGGTCCAGGGGGCCCAGCAGGATCATCCAATCCCTCAAGGGTGTCCGCCCGACCGGCTGTTTGTTCCATTATCTGCCAGGTCTCCAGTCCTCCAGTGGGGACACGCGTCCAGGATTTCCTGCCATCCTGGTTTTCACCGGACTCTGGCCCTCCTGCAGCAACGCTTCTGGTGGCCATCCATGTCTGCAGATACCAAGCTGTTCGTATCCGCCTGTTCTGTCTGCGCCCGCAGCAAGGCTTCTCATCAGGCTCCGGCCGGTCTGCTCCGTCCCCACCTATTCCTCACCGGCCTTGGTCCCACATCGCTGTGGATTTCGTCACTGGCCTGCCTCCTTCGGTTAAGCTTTTGAGTTCAAACATCAGAACGTTCAGGACATTTCTGCTGCTGTTTGTCTTTACTTCTTTTTAAAAAGATTCAACTTTACTGTATTTTGTTCGCTCATTCAAATAAATGGGGAAAATGTTCATCTCTTAAAAACCTTCAGCGGTTTCAAATGTTTTGGATCAGTATCGTGGCTGTGTATGAACTCCTCTGCTTCTAGAGGAATGTTTCTTCTTCTCTTGTCGCTCTTCACTCTTTCACTTCACACTAACGAAGTTGTGGCTCATTCTGCAGATGAGTTTGTGTTCGTTCACTGATTCACTGACAAATTACACATCCAGGTTTCCTGCTGATTCAGCTCCTGGTCAGTTTCTTCAACTTCAGCAGCTCGGCCTTTTCTACTTGCAGAAAGTGATTTACAGCAAAGGATTCTGAAATCCTGGAAGTGTGGAATAAAGTGTAAACCAGCACTTTTTAAAACCTAGGATTTAATCTTTGGACACATGAAGTTCTCATATTTAATATTGACAGCAGCAGCTTTTAGAAGTTGTGGATTCATCATAGATTTCTTTTAGGGAAACACAAGACACAATTAAAGAAGAAGTGTTTAATAGCATTAGTACAGCTGAAATACTCTGTGCATGCAAACAGGACATGGTCAAACCTTACAGCCCAGCCCGTTCAAATTGTACTTTCTTGATTCTTGTTGTTCTGGTTTGTTCCTCATGGTTGATGCACTTACTGTGAGTCGCTCTGGATGAAAGCGTCAGCTCAATGAAATGTAATGTAAACTGACACACACACACACACACACACACACACACACACACACACACACACACACACACACACACACACTAAAACTTAGTTTTTTTCGATTGCATAAACACTAAAATCTAAAGTATTACACAATTATCAAAACCTTACACTCAAGGAGCAAAACATGGGCCCAGATCTGCACCACTATCAGCACAATGTCAGACTCACACTTTTTGCAAAACACTAAACACACTTGTGTACATTAGAGCAGGGGGCGGCGACCTAAGGCACGTGTGCCAATGATGGCACGCGGCGCCATAATCATTGGCACACTTGTTAAAGAAATGTCCAAAGGTTTTTCCGTCCCACAGCCTGTATTATTTAGCTTGACTGATGTTAACACCTCCCAGCCACTAGGTGCCGGTAATGCGCCATAGGCTGGATGCCAGTCGCCATTAAATAAGAAGAAGAAGAAGCCTCCCAGCCACTAGGTGCCGGTAATGCGCCATAGGCTGGATGCCAGTTGCCATTAAATAAGAAGAAGAAGAAGCCTCCCAGCCACTAGGTGCCGGTAATGCGCCATAGGCTGGATGCCAGTTGCCATTAAATAAGAAGAAGAAGAAGCCTCCCAGCCACTAGGTGCCGGTAATGCGCCATAGGCTGGATGCCAGTTGCCATTAAATAATAAGAAGAAGAAGCCTCCCAGCCGGCGCTGCTCACGTTTCCCACATGAATCTCCATGAAGCCGCTCAGGTGTACTGGTGACGTCATGCCTCTCAGGTGTTCTGGTGACGTCATGCCTCTCAGGTGTACTGGTGACGTCATGCCTCTCAGGTGTTCTGGTGACGTCATGCCGCTCAGGTGTACTGGTGATGTCATGCCGCTCAGGTGTACTGGTGATGTCATGCCTCTCAGGTGTGCTGGTGATGTCATGCCGCTCAGGTGTTCTGGTGATGTCATGCCTCTCAGGTGTACTGGTGACGTCATGCCGTTCAGGTGTTCTGGTGACGTCATGCCGCTCAGGTGTACTGGTGATGTCATGCCGCTCAGGTGTACTGGTGACGTCATGCCGCTCAGGTGTACTGGTGACGTCATGCCGCTCAGGTGTACTGGTGATGTCATGCCGCTCAGGTGTACTGGTGACGTCATGCCGCTCAGGTGTACTGGTGACGTCATGCCGCTCAGGTGTACTGGTGATGTCATGCCGCTCAGGTGTACTGGTGACGTCATGCCTCTCAGGTGTACTGGTGATGTAATGCCGCTCAGGTGTACTGGTGATGTCATGCCGCTCAGGTGTTCTGGTGACAAGCGAAGGGGCCCTTCACTCCTCATGGGCAGAAGGCTGTGTGCACGTTGTGTTTTGAAAATGTTGCGTGACGATCGTCCGGTGTTCAGCGCCACTTTGAGACAAGGCACGAAAGAAGTTTCAAAGATCAGGCAGACCAGGGAGAATCCATCAGACGTGCAGTGTCCAGGTCTGAGAAGCAAACTGTCTCAAGGTCTGAGAAGCAAGCTTTTGCAATTCTGAATATGAGTGTGGCTGGTTAATGACAAACTTATTATTGCAATCATAATGAGATAAACATGTTTCTTTAAAGTGTTGTTCTATATATAGCCAATATGGATGGAATAAAATGACATGTCTGTTGGAAATATGAATGTGGTTCAATAATAAAACTTAATATTAAACAATTTTTAATATGGCACACTAATTCACAAGAACATTGGCACTTATTGTCCAAAAGGTTGCCGACCCCTGGTCTACACAGTTCAGTAAAGATCTCTTTAAAGCAACACTCTGTAACTGTTACTGAAGAACAGCGCCCCCTGCAGCCACATGTGATGATGAACTCTTTTTGACATGTTCACACTCAAACATCAGACTCACTCTAATCAAGCTGCTTCAACAACAGATGAGCAACAACTGTCCCTGGTCTCAAGCCCCTTTTCCACTGGTTACACTGGTTTTTAAAACCCACCAACATAACAACAGCAAAACAATGTCCTCATGTCGGTAAAAGCTCATTTGCAGCAGACAATAAGTACTCCACTGATTTATTGGTTGATAAGAATTGGCAGATATCAGCCGTTCACTGACGTGTTGCATCAGAGTTTATTTCCTGATCCACACAGAAGAAAAACATTTATTTTAAAGAATAAGCAGAACATATTCATTCATGTTCTATATATTTGGCTGCATTTGTGTTTTATTTTCATTTATAGCTGTTTATGATGAAGTTTCTGGTTAAACGCCCCAATTACATTTCTTTTTCATCAGGGTTTGATGAGATTATTGCAAAAGATAATTCATAGATAAAATCAAAAGCTGCAGCGCCACCATGTGGCTGATGATGTGGACTTGCAGGTGGGAGAAAAGTATTCCCACTGAGACAAAGGTTTAAATGTACAACAGAAGAGTTTCCTGCCACAATAAAACACAAACCTTCTCGTCTTCACTTGGAAGCCGGAGTCATCGGTCAGAACAGAGACGTCATGTGGAGGAAAAATCCATCAGCTGCAGAGCTTCACTGTGCAAAGACCAGCTGACAACTGCAGACATGAGGAACTGGCTGATGAGACACTGGTGGGACCAACAGAAAACCAGCTCCCACACAGACAGGAAGTCAAACTGAGGACACTTAGGGGAGGGATTTCAAAATAAAACAGGACATATCGACAGAGTCCAGGTGGGATTTCACAGTTTAATAAAGATAAAAGAAAGAACACATTCGATTATGTATTTGAATTATAATCTGTTACAGTTCATCACATTTCAAAACAAAAAGCTAAACTGTCTGCAGACGAGTGTTTTCATCAAACAGAGAATTACGAGCCATGGAAATAATCACACATAACCACAGACTGTATATGGAACATAACACACAGCCAGACGATGTCCTTCCTGACATCGTCCTCCATTGAGTCATTGCTGAATCATAACAAAGACATATATATATATATATATATACGTATGAATGGAAAACATCGCAGGTTGCATTCAAACGTTTGTTGCACGACTGCGGCAAAAATATACAGAATAAGCTTTTTTTAGGGGCCAATGCCGATACCGATATCAAGGAGCAAAAAACTATCACTTATATATCAAATTGGCAATAAAGCTGAAGTAAAACTATATTTTTTAAAGAAATAAAGATAAATTGAAGGAAAACACAAATACGAAAGAATATATAGAACTTGAATTAAGACAAAAAAATGTTCAATGTAAAATATAATCATAATGCACATTGTTTATCCTGTAAAATAAACCTTTTCATATCGGCGCATATCTTAAAAGGCCCATATCAGCCAATTGAAATATTGAACGTGAACACAAAAGCAAATATCACAGCATTTATTATTTCATTTATACTGAAATTCAATCCAGATCACGTCGTTCTTTCCAAGGAGCTGTTACAAAACTGGTGAGTCTAATATGTGAAGGTGTTTGAGGATTGTGGTGGCAATTTCTGTTTAATAATACACAATTACACATATTCGTACACTATCATGCATTGTCATACGTCGTCATACATTGTCTCTCGGTAAGTTCAATTCTAACACCTGCAGGTGGACTCACCCCACACAGCCACCTAATGTAGCATGTATAGAATGAGCACAGAGCAAGAGGAGAGTCAGATCCTTATACATCATAAGCCCCTCCCTGGGAGGAAGAAGACTTTCCTCATCTTCTTCACTGTTTGTGAAAGGTGGGTAGACATCCTGTCCCCCTTCTCTGTGCGAAACCCCTGGTGTGACCTCTGGTGTGAGACAATTTGTCTCCGAGATCTCCTATCTTCGTTTACAAGCAAGATGGCGCCTCGAACGGCCGCCTCGGTGTGTTGGTGCGCACTTTTTTGTTTGTTTTTAGTCTTTAACTCAGTTAATTGCGACTCAACTCGGATTATTTTCACGATGGACGAGCTACTTAACATCAGGGACACAACACCATCTGATTTATTTCCCAACTTTCTCGCCTCTTCCGTGGATTTAGTGGATTTACTTATCAAAGGTGCCGTGGTCCTCGGTCACGCAGCGAGACTGAGGCGGAGACGGAGAGGAAAGCGCGCTGGGGCCCTGGTGCGCTTCAGGGAGAGAGGATTACGCTCGCCTCTCCCGAGTATACTCCTCTCCAATGTCCGCTCACTGTGCAATAAGATGGACGAACTGCGCCTTCTCATCAGGACAAATAGAGACTTTTCCCTCTCTTCTGTTTTGTGTTTTACGGAATCGTGGCTGACGGAATCTACACCGGACTCTGCCGCACAGTTGACCGGCTTTCAGCTGTTACGCGCGGACCGCGACCCGATCCTCTCACGCAAAGCAAAAGGCGGAGGGATTTGTTTCTATATAAACCATGGCTGGTGCAGCGACGTGAAAGTGATTTTACAATCCTGTTCTCCTGACCTGGAATCTTTTTTCATCACCTGCAGACCGTTTTACTCTCCCCGTGAATTCACTTCTTTTATCCTGGCCGGAGTTTACATCCCACCGCAAGCTGACGTGCGCGAGGCTCAGCGTCAACTCGCTGATCAGATACTAGGAGTGGAGAGAAGGAGAGAGAACACGTACTCCCCTGTTATTGTCATTGGGGACTTTAATAAGGGCAACTTAACTCACGAACTCCCCAAATACAAACAGTTAGTTAAATGCCCGACCAGAGGGGAGAATACTCTGGACCACTGCTACAGTACCATCAGCAGGGCTTATCATGCATTTTCCCCGCGCTGCTCTGGGTCTATCCGACCACGCGCTTATTCATCTGATCCCGGCCTACAGACAGAAACTCAAACTTTCTAAACCTGCTGTGCTGAGATCTAAGAACTGGAGCAGCAGCGAAGCTGTGGAGGAGCTGCGTGATTGCCTGGACAACACAGACTGGGACATTTTTAGAACTTCTTCCAACAGCCTGGACGAATTTACAGATGCTGTGACGTCATACATCAGCTTCTGTGAGGACAGATGTATTCCAACACGCACCAGGGTGAGTTACAACAACGACAAGCCCTGGTTCACAGCAAAACTCAAACAGCTTCGTTTGGAGAAAGAGGTGGCCTTCAAGACTGGGGACAAGGATAGGTTCAGACTGGCTAAATACTCGTTTGGCAAGGAGATTAAGGAGGCCAAACGACAGTATTCAAAGAAGCTGGAACAACAATTTGCAGCCAACGACTCCTCGTCAGTCTGGAAAGGCCTTCGGGTGATCACCGGCTGCAAAACCAAATTCCCCCACTCTGTGGAAGACCTTCAACTTGCAAACGACCTGAATGAGTTCTACTGCAGATTCGACAGACAATGGACCAGTTCTAACCCTACCCCACATTCTGAACCACCCCCCACAGCTATCACACCTCTTCTTCCCAGCCTGGACAAAGACACTTCCCCCCCCCCCACAAAATGGTCCCAGACTGCCCCCTCCCCCCCATCACACCTCTCTCCATTCAGGAGAGAGATGTCAACAAACTACTGAAGAGACTGAACCCCCGCAAGGCAGCTGGACCAGACGCTGTCTCCCCCTCCACACTCAGGTACTGTGCGGACCAGCTGTCTCCAGTGTTCACGGACATCTTCAACACCTCACTGGCTGAATGCGTGGTACCTGCCTGCCTCAAAACATCCACCATCATCCCCGTTCCCAAAAAGCAGAGGATCACAGACCTTAATGACTACAGACCAGTCGCCCTGACCTCTGTAGTAATGAAGACCTTTGAGCGCCTCGTGCTGACCCACCTCAAGGCCATAACCAACCACCTCCTCGACCCACTGCAGTTTGCCTACAGAGCCAACAGGTCTGTAGACGACGCAGTCAACATGGGACTCCACTTCATCCTCCAGCACCTTGACTCCCCCGGCACCTACGCCAGGATCCTGTTTGTGGACTTCAGCTCCGCATTCAACACTATCGCCCCAGCTCTTCTCCGAGACAAGTTGACACAGCTGAGCGTGCCTGAGCCCACCTGCAGGTGGATCACTGACTTCCTGACAGACAGGAAGCAGCGCGTGAGGCTGGGCAAGCTTGTCTCTGAGCCCCGGACCATCAGCACTGGAGCCCCACAAGGTTGTGTGCTCTCCCCTCTACTCTTCTCCCTCTACACCAACAACTGCATCTCCAGCCACCCCTCTGTCAAACTCCTGAAGTTTGCAGACGACACAACCCTAATTGGATTAATCTCCAATGGGGACGAGGCCGCCTACAGAGAGGAAGTTGACAGCCTGGCTTCCTGGTGCAGCCAGAACTTCCTGGAGCTGAACGCTTCGAAAACTGTAGAGATGATAGCAGACTTCAGGAGGAGCCCAGCCCAAACCGCCCCCCTCACCATGTGCGAACTCCCCAGTTAAAACAGTGGAGTCTTTCAGATTCCTGGGGACCATAATTGCACAGGACCTGAGGTGGGCTGAGAACATCACCACCATCACCAAGAAGGCCCAGCAGAGGATGTTCTTCCTGCGGCAACTGAAGAAATTCAACATGCCGCAGAAAGTGATGGTCGAGTTCTACACGGCCATCATTGAGTCCATCCTCACTGCATCAATCACCGTCTGGTTGCTGCCTCCACTGCCAAGGACAAGGGCAGACTGCAGCGGATCATTCGGTCAGCTGAGAAGGTCATCGGCTGTGACCTGCCGGCTCTCCTACACCTGTTCCACTCCAGGACCAGGAAGAGAGCAGGCAAGATCATTGCTGATCCTTCCCATCCCGGCCACCACCTATTCCAGAGACTCCCATCTGGAAAAAGGTTCCGGGCCATCAAGACCAAAACCTCGCGCCACCTGAACAGTTTTTTCCCCATGGCTGTGGGGCTCACAAACAAGCCCCCTGCATCACACTGACTCTGCCCCCCCCCCCCCCCCCCCCCCCCGCACATAACTTATAACTTATATATTGTTGGCACTATCCGGAACCAATCACTGCACCTTAGCACCGCACGTGCCTATTGTTTTTTTCTGTATATATTGTTGTTTTATGTCCGATTTGTTGTTATGTCCAAATGCACCAACCACACCAAGGCAATTTCCTGTATATGTAAATATACTTGGCAATAAAAAGAATTCTGATTCTGATTCTGATTCTGATATCCTTGTCGAACTTCAAATCTTGGTTTTACAGGCCCCAGTTCTTATGTCTATGGATCTCTGCCTTGTTTTTCTACCTGCATGCTTGCTGGATTTCCTACTTAGTATTTCTTGTGGTCAGGCTTCCTGCTTCATCTGTCAGCCAATCACGCCAGAAGCAGTCAGCCACTCGGCCTCTGCTCACTCAGGTCGGAGCAGCTACTCACACTGCTCCCCACCCCTGAACCCAGCAGTGCAGCTGCTTGTTTCTCAACCTGCCCAAATAAGTACATTACAGCAATCAGTGTCTCTGACATAAAAGCCTGTTCATTCAGCAATCTGCAATCATCATACTTAGTTTTGATAACTTTTGCTTTTGCCTACTCATGTTTCCCCTGTGTTCAGCAAATTGTGCCCAACATTCAACAGTAGAACATAATAACAACACAATCTGCAGTGAGGAGATTCAGCGGCTGCTCCTGAGAATTGCGACAACAAAACAAACGTCAATGATTCAAGTGCCTTCACACAATTCTCAAACGATACATTCATGGATGAAACACATGTAAAGAAGCTGTTTCCCTACCATGCCTCACTGTGTACACTGAACACAGTGGGCAGGAGAAATTTAGATAAGTATGATACTTTGTCGCCATCTTCTGGCAATTTACAACTTTACATAAGGTCAAGAGAAACACTGCCGACTGTGTCGATAATGAAGGGACTCAAAGGGAAGACTTATATCAACTGGGCAAAAACAATGGTCCTGACAGGAGTCTTTTCACTCTTGAGGGTTTGGGGGCAGGTGAATTGTCCCATGATGACATAAACATGAAGGGGTCAATTAAAAAATCCAGATATTCTGGCTCAGTTCGTGTACTTAAGTGTGCACGTAAGTGTATAGTAACATGCAGTGCACGTGGCTTAGCTACAGCACATAGTGGAAGGGGAGGGACCACCAAAATCTAGAAAAGATTGCAAGTGTTGTGATTAGCACTCCAACAGGTTATACATATACAGTACATAAGATATACACAACTGTATTTTTCATGAACTACTACAATACTGTTGTTGGATAGAAGTCATCTGCTCATTGATAATGTGTTATTTGGTGCCGTGACTGGGCTGCAGCTCTTACAGGCATGCAACACAACATCAGGTGGGGGTTTTATTTATGGTCTGTATTTACATAGCGTTTTTATAGTCTTGATGACCACTCAAGGCACTTACAGTACAGTTTTTTTGCCATGCGCACACACATTCATACAATACATCTATGGACAGCTTTTTTCTTTGATGGGCAATTTGGGTAGTAATTTGGTAGTATCCTGCCCAAAGAAGCTTCGTCATGCAGATGGGAACGAATGGGATCGAACCGAACTTCTGGTTAAAAGGATGACCGCTCTACCCTCAGCCACAGCCGCCCAATTAAGATGAGGAGATTTTCCTATGCATCTTCACCAGCAGATATTAAATGGAATTAGTGTTATTAAATAACTAGAACCTGTAATAGTGGTGGGAAACCGCTTAAGATGCACATAGCTCTCCTTTACCAATATCAAAAAGGAGTCTATATCAACAAGTCACCAGTTGAGTTCTGAAAAAGAAAACCATGCCAGATTTGTGAAATGCATTAACCTGTGAGCAGTCTCAGGGTCTGTGGGGACCCGTTTCAATGTGCAAAGAAAATTATGGATGTATTAATAATTTTTCCAAAATGAGAACTCATGGCCTTGGCTCATTTCTGTGATGAACATATAAAAGAACATATTTCAGTGACTGTACACCGTACACCCCCCCTACACATTTATATTACATATGTGGTGTTCGGGTCCACTGGACCCAGGGGTAAGAAAAGTGTGGAAACTGTACATTTCAAGCACTTCTGCTCCCTCATTCCTGCACATTTTACACTCTGTCTTGCGGGAAACATTCTATATTTTCTCTCACACTATCCCAGCTGCAAATTGGGGGCGGAATACAACAAATACATAGCTTTGACCGTGTGGCTCCTTATCACAATCCATGAAGATGGCGAAAAGATTCTCTGCTCAGAGGGCCTTAGAAATGATTTTTGAAGAGAGAGAAGCTTTGGAAGACAATGAAGAGGAAGTGTTTTCAGAATATGAAGATCATATTTCAGAATATGAAGATCATATTTCAGAATATGAAGATCATATTTCTGTCAATTCAGAGTCTGACCGTGAGTTTGAAGAAGAGGATGAGAATGACCATCGGCCAGCTCCAAGAAAAAAGCCTGTCCGCAGCCAGCCCAGGACCGCCCGCAGCAGCAGCCAGGACCCGTCCGCAGCCAGCCCCAGGACCAGCCCGTCAGCAGCCAGCAAGTGGAGAAATATGGATGTCAAAAAATATAAACTTGAATGGTCTTTTTGCCCAAGGAATGAGCCAACCCGCATGGCTACCAATGTAATAAGGATGCAACCAGTGCCAAGATGGATAGCGGTCACTCATGTACAGGACATCAAGTCTTCTTTTGAACTTTTCATCCTGGATTCCATCCAGAAAATCATTCTGGATTTCACTAATTTGGAGGGACAGCGTGTTTTTGGAGAGAGGTGGAATGAGATGGACCAAACCCATTTATTTGCATACTTTGGGGTTCTATCCTTGCTGGAGTTTTCAAATCCCAGGAGATTCCACGGAATCCCGTGTGGATGCAGAAACTGGCAGAGAACTTTTCCGAGGAACAATGTCTCTGGAAATCTTCCAGATTATTTCCAGGATTATCTGCTTTGATAACAGAGACGACAGACCAGCTCGGCGGCAGAAAGACAAGCTAGCTGCCATCAGGACAGTATGGGACAAGTGGGTGCCCCGCCTCACCCTATTTTACAACCCTGGTCCTAATGTCACTGTTGATGAGCAGCTGATGCCATTTAGGGGCCGCTGGTCCTTTAGGCAGTACATATTGTCTAAACCTGCGAAATACGGAATCAAGATCTGGGCTGCCTGTGGTGCTGCTTCATGGAACTTGCAAGTGTTGCTCGTGTTGTGTAGACTGCCAGAGTGTGTTCAATTTATAATTGAGTTCCAAGAAATAAACATCAACACTGATATTTTTTTTTTACACCTGTATCTTGATTGTACTTGATTTTTCTTTTGTAATTGCATTTTATCACAAAAAACGAAAAGCACTTGTATTCATAAATGTGATTTAACAGGGGTAAATGACAAATATTAACCATATATGCTGTCTATATTGCTTGTTATTAGGATAAAGAAAACATCTGTTAAGTATTTTTACATAAATTGTTATTGCTGTATTGATTGAAAGACCCAATAATGCAGTGGGTCCACCAGACCCGCAAACACTGGCTGAGCGACCAAAACATGAATACCACACAAGGGTTAAGTGTGTGGAAAAGGGCTTGGTGTTCTACTGACCACTTCAGCAACCTTTGACCCTGACACCATGACATCTCTAGTGAGACAGGCTGCTGTGATGAGCAGATGCCTCCCAGTGTTTGTTTTTTTAAGTGTATACATGATGTAGAGGTGAACAACACTGTCAAACTCAGAGAAACAAAAACACATTGAAAATATACTCAAATATTGTTTTGACATCTGACATGTTATTTACTTCTAATGCATTTTACCTCCAGCATTATTCTTTGGTATGGTGGTCTGTGCAGGACAACAGAAATCAAAGACTGATCAGAGACTTTCTACTCTATCTCATCATCTTGAATAAAATAAATTAATAGAAATAGAAGAAAGAAAGGAAAGGAGGCAAAGAATATCATCCACAGCAATTAACAGGTCAAATCACTTGTTTAAAGCTGAGGGGATAAAAGATGTCACGTATCTGCAAGAGAAACAAGAGAAGTCAGTCTTCAACATGTTTAGCTGAGAGAAAGACCTGCTCAGACCAAATTATTCTGTCACTGGGACATGACTGAATTGGTTGGCCATTACAGAGTCCACATACTGCAGAGCATGCTTGTCTTAATAGTAAGTTGGACACTCTATAGTGTACATGACAAACAGAAGTTATGTGACTGTAAAAAAAATCAGACCAAGTTAAAGTTTAACAGCAGTCTCTGTGCAAAAATTGATTTAGTTCACACCTATAAAAAAAACATCTGTTTCCGAGGTCAAGCATGAAGTTTTACGCTCTACAAACTATTTATTTTAGTAACTGTTTCAAATTAGATGTTAAAACAACAGTGTGAAAGTCAAGAAAAAATGATGCAACAAGCAAGAATAAAGACTCAACTTGTGCGTTTTTCTTGACTTACTTGTATAGTTTATAATAAAATATCCGTAGTTACATTTGATATTTTATCTTACTTAGGAAGTAAATGTATATACCTGCTTGTTTTTATTTAACACATTTAAGTGCTGCTAATTCACTGTATGAATGTGTGTGTGAATGGGTGAATGGCAAACTGTACTGTAAAGCGCTTTGAGTGGTCATCAAGACTAGAAAAGCACTATATAAAACCATTTACCAAACCATTTAATATGTAAAGGGATATAGCGCAATTTCACTTTAGGACTCATTTGTAAATATGTTTGATTTACTTTTTTTGATTCTTTTTAGTGTCGGAGCAAATCAACAGAAAAGCACAAAGACTCATTGAATAGTTGAACACTAGAGGGCAGCATGAGATAAAAGAAACGTTGTTTGAGGTTGAAGGAAGTAGAAATGAGCTTTATGTGACCTGCTCTTTAGTTCAGTATATTGGTGATTTCATTTTCATTAAAGATATTATCGTCTCTTTTCACATGTGTAAGCACCAACAAACATGGTGCCTGGCCCTCACACACAGATCTCGCTGACCAGTTTAACCAAGGTCTCTCCAGTTTATTAAGACTGATGAGTATTCATATTTATTGTCTGCAGTGCTGTCTGTTAAACATAAATTATACACTAGCATCATGACTATGGATTAGAATGTTACTCATCTGTCAACAGGTCTTGTTCATAATATCCTGCTCCCTTCAGGATGAACGGTCCTGTTGATCCCTTATCTTGTCATTTAAACTTTCCCCATTCATACATGTTTAGGACTGGTTTATGTGTGTGTGTGTGTGTGTGTGTGTGTGTGTGTGTGTGTGTGTGTGTGTGTGTGTGTGTGTGTGATTGGTAGGGTATCTCCAGATATCTCTGAAAAATGATTATACATTAAACATATATACATCATATGGTGTCAAATGATCAGTGACTTCATGAAGTAAGAAAATGTACCTGAAAATACATTGTAAAACATTGGAATGATTTCACAATTAAGTCAGAATATACAAAGTAGTAATAAATTAACTGTTGCAACCAATGACATTAGAGACACAATCTATAGTTTATTAACATGAATCAATAATTTTTCATGATGACATCATTATGAAACGGCATTATTACATTATAAATAAATTTGATATTTCTAATTTGGGTTGCATGCAGCCTATGTGCAGTGTGTGTCAACTCTGCAATTCTTTTCGTTGAAGTTATTTTGATTTTCATAGTACTAAAATGCATTATTTTTGTATGTATGAGTGTAACTTTGTACAGTATAATATTAATATTCCATATATGTTATTAGGAAAAACATGTTGTTAAGTTGTTAATTTATACACTTGTTTTACCTCATTCCCTTTGTTTGACTGGTTTGATGATGAATTCAATAAATTAATCACATATGAAATGATGCTGTCACCTTCACTTAGTGATTTTGGGTTAACATAAAGCTGATGTATGGGCCAAAATTCCAGTGAAGAGCAGGGTAAGTTGGTGGGTTGGGAACTTGATACCTGGACATGGGAAGATGAGGGCCATCCAGTAAGAGGCCCTATGCAAGGCCCTTAATGCTAACATCACATAACACCAATACTCAGTGGCTAGTGGATTTGAGAACAGACCACACCATTCTCCCAGAACAAGACCCAATGACCCTATCAATGGCAGAAATCAAATCAAGAGTGTGAAGTATGAAGAGCTGGACAGCACTAGGCCCTGACATGATCCACAATCAAATTAATTTTTCATGTACCACTGTGCAGTGTTAAGCCCAATCATATTTAATCATCTCACTGGTAAGTACAGAAGCAAATGTTTGTGTTAATATTGTTGTAAATGTGAATGCCTTGCCTTGGATATTGAGACTTTGGGTTTATTGAACATTGAAGCTGAAGTTTATAATCTGCTGTCTGCATAGGATAGGACCAAACCCTATTTTTACCATCAGGGACAGCTAACAGGTTAATCTATTTCGTCTGTCTATCAAACTGAAAACTGACTCCTCACTGTACACGCTGCAAGAAATATATATATAAAATATATATCTAACAATTTTAAAGGGTTTCCTATATATAGTTATATGAAAAATAATTAAAGTAAAATGTGCTAAACTATGTTTACAACTTTCAAATGTACTATACCACTGCTTAAGTCAGTAAATGTCACTTACTCGACGTGCATTTAATAGAACATACAAGCATGTGCTTCAACTGCACTGATGAACTGATCCTAATGGAGGGGACTACTACACTATATCATTTGAAGTGTCCAGCAGATGGTGGTCTTGCACAACTTACATGGAACAATCTTTTTTAACGTCTCCATTTCAAAAAGTTCTCTAGAAAAGATTGGCTCAATTAAGACCTTTTCTATTTGCTGGATTTTATTAGACAAATCTTTTGGGAGCCAAAAGATGATTGGCGCTGTGGAAAAGTGAAATACAGACATTTATGAATATACATATATAGCCTTAGCTAAAATACATCTGAGGTAATGGAAGGTTGTACGACTACATTTTACACAAAGGCAGGAACAAGAACAAAGGACCCGCCTTGAGTTCCTCAACAAATCCGTGGAAATAGATCACGTTACCACACACCACTTGCTGAAAGCTGCCCTTCTTATTCTCAAGACATCTTACTGCCTATTGGAGTCCATCTCTTCTTGTGAATGTGGAATTTTCATAATTTTATTATTATTTAATGTTTTTATTCTGAAACCAAATTGTTTATACAGTTAAACTGCATATGTTATTCTGAACATCCAACACAAGTATACTCGTATACATAGAGATGAAGAAGATGAAATACCTTTTCGATTAGCAGTTTACAGAAGGTACAATAATATCCTATTATTCTAAATCCCTCTGATTACTTTTTTGCTGGTTATATCGATGCTAAATAAATGGATGTCATATTTCCTGCTAGTTATTTACCCACCTCCCATAGTCCAGTTTGGTACTGGAGCCAGTCTTACCCGGATGTAAGGGACCCGACAGTGTAGCGGTGGAACAGTTTGATATTTACATCTGAAAGTGCCGACCGGAAGTTTTGCACGTTGCTCAGCTTGACGCAGCTGAAGTGCCCGCTGCACCGCTGAGTGCATGGAGGAGGAAAGCTGCTCCGTGAAGCAGCACTGGGTGGTTTGGAGCAGGACACAGTTCACTCACACACCGACGGACAGAGCTGTGCTCGGGACCGTACAGGGGATCGTTCCCCGCAGGAGCGTGACTTCTCTCTCATTAGGATTAAGAGAAGATTGGAGTGAGGAGAGGAGCAGAGCACCGCGGCCATCATGTACGTTCATTCAAACTGTTTGTTGTTCTTTTACATCTCCTTATATCTAACTGTCTGTGTCTCCATAGTGTTCACGTCTACCCTTGGTTAGTCATGGTTACTGCTGGGGTTAGGTTGTTATTACATTAGCACTGGACATCTCCTCTGTCTTAGTAGAAGTGGCTCTGTCTGCTGCAGTGTCACCCCAACATGTCCTCTTCTCCGCTGCGTGGAGAGAGCAGTGTTTCAAATCTGTTCATGGAGCAGGGGACTTCTGGCCTGAGTCAAGTGGTTTGTCAGGGTTTGTCTCTGTCACTCAGCAGCCTCAGGGTTTGTCTCTGTCACTCAGCAGCCTCAGGGTTTGTCTCTGTCACTCAGCAGCCTCAGTGTTTGTCTCTGTCACTCAGCAGCCTCAGTGTTTGTCTCTGTCACTCAGCAGCCTCAGGGTTTGTCTCTGTCACTCAGCAGCCTCAGTGTTTGGGTTTGTCTCTGTCACTCAGTGGCCTCAGGGTTTGTCTCTGTCACTCAGTGGCCTCAGTGTTTGGGTTTGTCTCTGTCACTCAGCGGCCTCAGGGTTTGTCTCTGTCACTCAGCGGCCTCAGGGTTTGTCTCTGTCACTCAGCAGCCTCAGGGGTTGTCTCTGTCACTCAGCAGCCTCAGGGGTTGCGTCTGTCACTCAGCAGCCTCAGGGTTTGTCTCTGTCACTCAGTGGCCTCAGGGTTTGTCTCTGTCACTCAGCAGCCTCAGTGTTTGTCTCTGTCACTCAGCAGCCTCAGTGTTTGTCTCTGTCACTCAGCGGCCTCAGGTTAGTCTCTGTCACTCAGCAGCCTCAGTGTTTGGGTTTGTCTCTGTCACTCAGTGGCCTCAGGGTTTGTCTCTGTCACTCAGTGGCCTCAGTGTTTGGGTTTGTCTCTGTCACTCAGCGGCCTCAGGGTTTGTCTCTGTCACTCAGCGGCCTCAGGGTTTGTCTCTGTCACTCAGCAGCCTCAGGGTTTGTGTCTGTCACTCAGTGGCCTCAGGGTTTGTCTCTGTCACTCAGCAGCCTCAGGGTTTGTCTCTGTCACTCAGTGGCCTCAGGGTTTGTCTCTGTCACTCAGTGGCCTCAGGGTTTGTCTCTGTCACTCAGCAGCCTCAGGGTTTGTCTCTGTCACTCAGCAGCCTCAGTGTTTGTCTCTGTCACTCAGCAGCCTCAGTGTTTGTCTCTGTCACTCAGCAGCCTCAGGGTTTGTCTCTGTCACTCAGCAGCCTCAGTGTTTGTCTCTGTCACTCAGCAGCCTCAGTGTTTGGGTTTGTCTCTGTCACTCAGCGGCCTCAGTGTTTGTCTCTGTCACTCAGCAGCCTCAGTGTTTGTCTCTGTCACTCAGCAGCCTCAGTGTTTGTCTCTGTCACTCAGCGCCTCAGTGTTTGCGGTCACTCGCCTAGGTTTGTCTCTGTCACTCAGCAGCCTCAGTGGTTTGTCTCTGTCACTCAGCGGCAGGTTGTCTCTGTCACTCAGCAGCCTCAGGGTGTTTGTCTCTGTCACTCAGCAGCCTCAGTGTTTGTCTCTGTCACTCAGCAGCCTCAGTGTTTGTCTCTGTCACTCAGCAGCCTCAGGGTTTGGGTTTGTCTCTGTCACTCAGCAGCCTCAGGGTTTGTCTCTGTCACTCAGCAGCCTCAGGTTTGTCTCTGTCACTCAGCAGCCTCAGTGTTTGTCTCTGTCACTCAGCAGCCTCAGTGTTTGTCTCTGTCACTCAGCAGCCTCAGGGTGTTTGTCTCTGTCACTCAGCGCCTCAGGTTTGTCTCTGTCACTCAGCAGCCTCAGGTTTGTCTCTGTCACTCATGCAGCCTTGGTTTGTCTCTGTCACTCAGCAGCCTCAGTGTTTGTCTCTGTCACTCAGTGGCCTTGGTGTTTGTCTCTGTCACTCAGCAGCCTCAGTGTTTGTCTCTGTCACTCAGCAGCCTCAGTGTTTGGGTTTGTCTCTGTCACTCAGCAGCCTCAGTGTTTGTCTCTGTCACTCAGTGGCCTCAGTGTTTGTCTCTGTCACTCAGCGGCCTCAGTGTTTGTCTCTGTCACTCAGCAGCCTCAGGGTTTGTCTCTGTAAATGAAAAAACTTTGGACTGTTTGGACAATACATAAGACACATATTCTACCATTTCGTCATTGCTGCTCCCTTCGTCTCTATTTGACATTTTCTTATGTATAAATACTTTAAACATTGAAACATCTTTCAATTATGTTAAAAACTGTTTCTTCTAATCAAAGTTGTAAATATTGTAATTTTGTTGATGTGTTCAGCTACACACAACATGTATTGCACTTCTGTCCCTGATAGGAGAAAGAACATGTGGCTCTCTGAGGTTTCCATGTTTTTATCCCTGTTGATAGTTTTTTTTTTGGTAGTTTGTCCTTACTCTCTGAGAGGGTTAAGGACAGAGGGTGTGTTATCATGTGATGGACTTTCTCATAACCATCGACATTTGTAGACAAATGTATTAATTAATTAATACTGAATATATAAAATCTGCAGCTCCTCTGCATCCTCTTACCCCCAATGTTATGACATCTGACAAGATGTCAGTCTCCAGATGGAGTGACAGCATTCTGGGCATAGCTTTGGCACATGCATTCGTAGTACTCTGCCCTCAGAGACAAACACACAGCCCCCCTTTGATTATGTTCCAAAGGGGAAGGTGGTGGAATCCAAATGTTGCACTAGTAGGTGAGAAAAACCAACCCTGTCAGGCTGACTGTGGGAATGAAACAAACCACAAGAGCACACTCTCTGTTCTGCCCACTCAGAGCCAAGTGAACACAACAGTAAGTCCATTGTGCCACTTGAGGCCTCTCACTGTTTGAGGACCTAATTCAGCTAATGATCAGGCCTGAGCTAACAAGTTGCATGAAACGGATACAGACCAGAGGGCAGACACTGTACTCACTCATCTGATTCTCATCTCATTCAAGATGTATTGTGTTGATTCATAAAGCAAGATGGAGCCACTCATTTCAACCCTGTCCTTGTACACAGAACACATCAAGATGGTTTTGGCTGTAATGTAAAACAAAATGGTAAAAAGTGGAAAAGTTAAACAAACAAGCTGGATTATATTAGGTATGCTTGTCATGTCTGTACTCAGCTTGGAGGCACATTTCTCTCATTCTAACTCAAACCCACATTCTCATCCTCATTCACACTCAGTTCGATCATTTGATTGAACAATTTTAACAATATGATACTAATAAAAATACATGGTGTGCATTTGCATCACATTCTGATCCATTTAACAAGAAAATTATGTGTATAGGGGGGGCAACAAATAGTTAAGTATTCATTCTCTAGTATTAAAGTAATAAGTAATGAAATATCCAATAACTAATGAACGGAAACAACGTGAATACAGATGCTGACAACTCACTGAATGATTTTGTTGAAAATGAGGAGTCCTACACCATGGCCTTCTGTCTCCAGATCACAGGCTAGCTGAACCTCTAAGGAGCGACATGTTAGACAGTGCTCTCTCCACCCCCAGTATTAACATACAGATGAGGGAATGTAGTAGCTTCAAGAAGAATGCTGTTTGGTAGAGTTGTTCGCGATGGGGGAATTTATGTCAAGGGCCACTGAAGTTGTTTTTGAGGATTCTGGTGAAACAACTTGCTCACGTCATGTCACCCATCTGTATGGGGCCAGAAGGGAGGACATTACATTAATGATAATCTTATTTATATAGTGTTAATGACGAGAAATATAAAATGCAATTTAAAAGCAGCTCTGAAGAGTTGGGCTTTGTCATTGTGAAAGTAGACAGTTCAGCTGCAGTAAGTTACTGTTATCCCATGACTTACTCAAGTTAGAGTGGAGCCATATGCTGATGCATCTGCATTGTCAGGAGTCTTGGCACATTGAAGTAAGTTCAATTTATGGTGAATATGGTCAGGTTGGATTGTCCCCACACTAAATGTGTGCTTTACTTCATTCCATTAGTGCCTGGAAACGGCAGGCTGCCAGTAGGAGATCATGCATGCTTTCATAACAAACCTATTCAGTGTGGTTCAAACCAAAGTCTGGCATACAAGGCAGGATTATGATCGGAGCCAAGACACCCTACGTCCTCAAAAGCCACAAGTTTACTCCACGTCAGCTGGTCCTACATGATTGGATGGGGGTTGATAGAAATGTGCACTACTGCAATAGAATATCAACTTTTCTAGTTGAATAGTTGATATTCAACTCCTCCTCCTCTACCAGTTTTGTGGCTTTTTGTTATAAGATTGCTTTCATTTTAGTAGTAATGAACTCAAAGAAAACCTCAGGCATAGGTAGGATCATTCCATTAACAGTGTGCTGAAAGGCTACAACCAACATTTATTTTCATATTCGATACTTCTGAATGTGTTTCATCAGAAACTGGTGAAACATTAATCCCTTTAGTCCAAGTGAACGCATTCAGATTGTGTTTCGTTGTTTGAGCAACAGTCAAACTCAAAAGATCATGATTGACTGCAACAACGATCACAATCCACCATCATGATCCACTACCAATATCCTCAATCACGATCTATATTGTGAGTCAATCAATAGACCTTAAATGTGAATATGACAACTTGACCATTTTATTTGTATATATCGGCTGTCTTGATAATGCACACTTTAGCGATGATTGTATTTTCAAGCACTTAAAATGTATTTAGCACTTATTGTAATTACCAACAAATTTATTTTGTCAAAATTCTTGCCAAATAATTTGTCAATCGACTAATCAATTAATGATCTAATCCTTTCAGCTGTAGGAGGTCAAATAGGAGCACATTTTTTGCCACTGGGCTAAGACAGAATGAAGGAGGTTAATTTGGCCATGCTGATGAGCCTGTCCAGTTTGTATGGTATGTTGAGGTTGATGTGGAAGCTGCCAGTCAAACTTTGGACCAAACAAATGGCTTGAGACTTTTAATGTGTTCCAACCGAATTGTAGTGCAATTGTTTTGTGGTCCAAAAGCAAAAGTCGGGCCAGAATTTAAGCTTCTCTCTGAAGCTCTCTATTTTTCTTATATTTACTGCTTTTGTTACTTTTCATGTGTATATCTCATGTCATCCTTAAACAGGAACTCAGCCAACTTTCAACCCACTTTGTATTGTTACAATATCGATAGTATATGAAGATAAGCAATGTTTAATTTCCCACCCTGTTGCTCAACCTTTTGTTGACAAAAGTCCGCCAGATGACGATTTTGACATCACAGGTGGACTTTGGCCAGCTCCCTGGCTTGTGCTGGAACTACAACATGCACCTCCACATTTTTGTGTATAGTCGGAGCGTGAAGGGGACGGTGGAATAAAAACATCCTGGTCAAACTCAAACGGTTAGAACAACATCTACAAGACAATAATTCGATAGATAGAGAAGAATACTAAATTCAAAGTCTATTAAATGAGCCAGAATACACTGTGGGGGAACTACAACGTATGGAGGAGGAAGAGGCCATCCCTGAGAGTGAGGCAGCACCAGGCCACGTTTGACAAATTATCACACAATTTTATCGTTGCCTTAAAGTATAGCTTTTTTTAAATGTCTTTTGTGTTTTATTATGCGTGTTTTTAAACGGCACACCAGCTCTGTCGCCCCAAAATGTCCATCTCTATCCATCTCGCTCTCTTACACACGCACACACAATCCTTTGAAGTTAATGACTTCCTCTGGAGGAGTACACTTCCTTAAAAAACTAGACAAACATCCAATTAGTACACACACTTTCAAACATGGAAACACACACACACACACACACACACACACACACACACACACACACACACACACACACACACACACAGACACACAAATGCGCGCCAGTGTGGACCATTAAAGTTTTAATAATGAGAGTTAAAGACTTTGGCTCTTTAGAGAGAGGGTGTTGTGAAGCATGTTCTCCCATGGTCAGTTGTGTTTTGAGGTCTGGAATATCTTTAGCCTGAACTGTGCAGGCTAAAACATGTCCTGTATCAACTATGGATTAACTGTAGGCCACTGTCCCACACTGAAAACTCTAAAACAAATGGTAAGATGGCTGCATTATGTTAGAAGAAAACTTTTTGAATGACTTGTCTGATCTCATCAGAAAATGAATATGGTAAATGGTCTTAAATTATATCGCACTTTTCTAGTCTTGATGACCACTCAAAGCTCTTAACAGTACAGTTTTACATTCACCCATTCACACACACATTCATGCAGTACATTTACATGTACAGTATGTGCAGCACTGATCTCTATGAGAAGGGGCAATTTGGGGTTCAGTATCTTGCCCAAGGACACTTCGGCATTCGGAATGGGGAAGACTGGTATCGAACCGCTGACATATATACTGTCACAATTGAGTTAGGGGTAAAAAGTCTGCCATCATATAGAGTAGAAGACATGATATTGTTTTTATGTTTCATACACATTTGTCAGGCATTCTCTCCTGGAAGAGGAGCATAGTGTTGCACTTGGTTTGCTCGTTTGTATAAAGAACAAATGAGAGCAATTAAGGGGAAGCCAAACAGTCACTGTGTGAACTGGGTTTGAATTTCATGATTGAGGTAGACCTGACCTGTTTCTGAGGATGGATTATCACTGAACATGGAGCACTTTATTCTAATTCGTACAGGTCTGCCTGCCAGCTGAGGATTGTTAACACTTACAAAATGTTGCACTTGGTAAATAAGTTCATATTACAACATTATTCAGCATCATAAACTACAGATATCAGGAGTCAAATGGTGTAACCAGTTACACCATTTGACAGGCATTATCATGGACACTTGTCTAAGCGCACGGCGTTGGTGTGAAGATTTCTTAAAGAAATGCTTACAATTTAGATAATTGATCAATGTTTTCCTTGGTTAATACCATTTGACATTTAACCAAAGCACACCTGACCATTCTGTAAAGAACATACAATTGTTACTAACCTTTGCATGCAGCAGTTAGCTCATCATGGGCCCTTCTCTGTTATATAATTTCCTGTCACGTGGTGGTTACACCACCTTGACACTTTTGAAAGTTGACTTGAATCGCATGATTCTCCAAACTTAATAATAATAATCAGAACAACTCTGTTCCATTTATTTTATTTAATATTAATCAAAACAAATGCCAAACTAATTGAAAGGATGTTTTATTGAGAATTTCACCTTTTTAATTTTGTGACATCTAGTGGTGAATTTGCATGTTCAGATACATTCCCCCCATTAGCCCTCTTGTCAAAACTATGCTCATATGAACCCACCCTGCTTGAAGCTGACTCGCTTGCTAACTTCAGACTATTGTCTCTGCTTCAGTAGTGTATGTCGCTCTGGCTTGTGAAGACACAGTTAGAGCACTGGCAGGGTGTGTGCAGGTAGGCATGTCAGTTAAGCTGCTTTCAGACATGCACTGAACTCCGCAGTTCCTTCGTATTTTCTCCGGAGGACGTGCATGTGTCAATGCAAATGTCCAAGCACTTTGCTAGGCACTTTCTGTGGACTTTCTCTGCCTGGCCTCCTATAGTTTAAAGTCCGTAGAAATCCAGGAGAAGTCCATGTGTGAACACAGCAGGGGATTCATCGCAAGTGAGTGGGGGTTATGATGACGCCTCTAACGCGTGACAGACACAAAAATAAAAAAATAAATATCTCCGGTTGAAAAAGCAGTGACACACACATAGAAGACACAGACGGAGATGTCATGAGAGTTTGTGGTAATAAGAGCTGACACCGGTTTCTGTGTGTCACAGATCAAAATCACATGATCCAACCAACCATTTTCATTTGGTCAGAATAAAATGATTGGTCATATTTATAGTCCTCTAAGGGCCACAGACACTAGCTTATTTTATTTTTTCCCCAGACTACTTTATTCATTGATGGCTAACTGGACGGGAAGAGGATTTCAACAGATAAGATACGTTTCAGAAACAAATGACCAACCCTACCTTTAAGTAGGGGTGGGCAATATATCGAATATACTCGATTTATCGTGGCTTTTACCAAGTGCAATGTTTAAAATGACTATATTGTGACCATCGAGTATAAATTGTCACGTGAATGTTTTAAGCAGTCAGCATGAAATTCTCTGAGTTTCACTTCTCTCGCTCTCTTCTCATGCCCCTCTCACAGCAGACAGCTCACTCCCCCTCCCATCAATCAATCAATCAAATTTTATTTGTATAGCCCATATTCACAAATCACAATTTGTCTCATAGGGCTTTAACAAGGTGTGACATCCTCTGTCCTTAACCCTCAACAAGAGTAAGGACAAACTACTAAAAATCCTTTTAACAGGGTAAAAAGAACGTAGAAACCTCAGAGAGAGCCACATGTGAGGATCCCTCTTCCAGGATGGACAGAAGTGCAATAGATGTCAAGTGTAAACATGACCAAGATAAAGGTTTTAGCAGCATTGATAAGGGTAAACAGGTGAATTGGTGGATTAATGTCATTAACGGTCGAGTATCTGAGGAGAAGTACTCCTCTTCCATCCAGAAAACTCTCCTGCGCGAATGCGTATTTTAGTATCAGGAGAAGAGGGAAGAGACTCAGAGAGCGTAGAGAGAGAGAGAGAAAGAAAGTGAAGAGTCCCAGCGAGTTTCAGAATGGGGGATGGCATTTCTGTAAATTGTCTGAAGAAGTACATTGCAGAGTTTGGTGCAATTTGGATATGCATTATGTTCTATATTAATAAAACATATAAACAAGCAATCTGTTGCAGTCAGTAGGGGCAGGGCAGAGTGCTAACAGTCAGTCCGTGGACCATTTTCAACATATCTTCTACGTCTTTGATAATCTGTAGCATTGATCAACAACTGGGGTCAAAATCAACGCCAGATAATTTTGATAATTTGATAAGACTAGAAAAGCTCTATATAAATACAGACCATTTAGACCATTTACATTTGAAAAGTTGTGAGCTAAAGATTGTATCGTAGCTTAATAGAAATAGCCCCCATGCAATGTATGGAAAAATTACAGCAGTAAAGTAAGTCATTCAAACTTAATAATATATAAATCACATACAGGAATCAAATTAAATATAATTTAAACAAAATTCTGAAAAATTTAATTTTATGAAAAACATTGAAACATTAAGATCTTCATTGCAGATAAATCAGGTAGGATGAACACAACGTTTTCTAACTTCACTCTGCATCCACTGTTTATAAAAAGCTCTGCACACAACATCTAGGACACAAACAATAAAAAGTAATTGTATATTTTAGGCCTGTTTGAGGAAGCACTAATGCCAAGGAATAATTCTGAGGTATCTGGGGAGCATCAGCACAGGGCAAGAAAACAGCCCATTCCAAACAGGAAGGTTCACAACGGGCACTGTTGTTGTAAATTGAAATAGTCATCAATCATAAGTGCACACGGGTGGAACCTTAAAAAAGCAAGACTGAAACTGGATAACTATTATTATCCAACCTCAAAGTTCTACCTACTTGAACTCTGACTCAGTTAGACTATAGTGTGTGTCCATGCAGTGAAGTTCTGTACAGAGTGACTCATGTGTTGTCCTAATGATAGAGCTACTGCAGTAATCGTATATTGCACAGGCTAAAAAAGCTCTTCAGCCCTGTGCTGACCTCCAGTCTGTCTCGTCTTCCAATAATAAGTGTATCTACAGGGAAGTTTAGCCATTGATCTGTTGGTTGTTATTTTCAGCATTTGTCCTGCAGCTTTAACTGTTGAAATTCCAGTAGCCAATTCCCTTAAAGGCTTTTGCTTTGAAAAGCCTTTACAGGAAATGTTGAGCCTGCATTAACTTAGTAACTTTGTATCTCAGAAGCTCTGCCCCTCATCTCGCTCATGCTTGATCACATTCTTCTATGAAGCTTGATCAGTCACAGCCTGAAGTTTAGACAATTAGTAATACCCCCACTCATCTTGTCTCATGGCCTTTTTAAAATGAGGCCAAATTAGCTGAAATTTGGCAGTTTTGCGGGGGCACCCCCAAACACAGAGTTCGGTGGATCTGTGTGCCACACATGACCGAAGGATGATACTGTTTGTCATGCAGCTTTCAACATGATCACAAATCTTAATCAACATCTCCTTAAAACATTTGCAGCACAAACTGAACATCCTGACCTACTTTTTTGTTAGATTGGCATTAGTTTTATATCGGTGTACATGAGTACCTGTACCTGTAAACTGAGTGTATGCCACTGTTGTTGTCTCTTTTCTTCTCTCGCTCTCTCCCTGGCCTCCTCTCCACCTCTGGTAGTGCCTGCATGATGCAGATGGTTCAGGTAAGAGAGATTATAAGAGGATTACTCTCTAGGCCTTTTGCCTGTAAGACCAAAGCCATGGTAACAGAAAGGGACAGAAAGACAGGAGTGGATGGTGTGGACTGTATATGCAGCCATGCATCCTAACGCAACTAACATCTAAGTAAGTGTGTGCGTGTGCGTGTGCGTGTGCGTGTGCGTGTACAGACCTTTGTGAGGTACGTTTTGAGTCTCGCACTTACGGAGTGAAGACAATTTGGGAAAGTGAGGACATTTTGGCCGATACTCACTTTCTGACCCACTTCCAATGGAATGTTTTTGGCTTAGATGTGTTTTCAGGGTTAGAATTAGGTTTAGGTGAAGGTTAGGGTAAGTGGCTAGGGAATGCATTATGCCAATGAGTGTCCTCACAAAGATAGAAGTTCAAGAATATGTGTGTGTTTGTGTGAGAATGAGTTAGTGTCCACACAAAGATAGAAGTACAAGAATGTATATGTGTGTGTGTGTTTGTGTGTAGACAGCACAGAGGCATGCAGTGTGAATGTTTTTATTTGAGTAGACAACTTTGCTCGTAGCACTGTCAGTGTAATCAAAACCTTTTGACAGTTTATCACACCACCAGTTCAACAAATTTTAAACATGTATAAAAGTCATATTGGTACCTGCTTTCATCCATCACAGTTTGTTTTATACAACCAGCGCATGCTTGGTGAGCTAGTGAATCCCAAGTCCAATTTTGTTCAGTCCTTACCTGACAGTTAACCCAGATCTTTAAATAATCTGTGTTTAAGGGTATAGCAGTCTAAATTGACTGAATCACAAGATTAAAGGACCCATATTTTACACCTTTCAGGGATTGAATTTGAGGTATTGGTCCTAAAATTATATATCAGTGGTTTAAAGTAGAAAAAAGGCTGCAATGTGTATTTCCATGTCCTCTCTTCTGCCTCTCTCTGGTGCTCCAGACAGAATGTTTCTTGTAGTAGCCCAAACTAGACAAACTAAACACCCTGAGTTTTTATGAAAACTGAAGGTTACCACAGGTTCTTTTTCATGTTTGGAAGGGGAGGATAGGGAAGGTATTCAGCTGCAACATGACACTTCACCACTTTATGTCACTAAATTCTACACACTGCAACTTTAAGACACTGTATGTGAACAAACCTAATCTAAGAAGTTAATGAAAGAATAGGTTTGGGACTAAACTTTCTTTGCAGGTTTTCAGTGGATCTCTATATAATGAGAGTCCTGATGACTGACTCCTCTGTTATGTTACCTGTGGGGCATGTGTAATGGTATGAACGGTTGTGGTATGATTAAACCATCAGTTCACCATTTGCTCTATGTCTCCTTACCTTCCCATGCAGCTTAACTTTCAAGGTTCTCCATGAAGGGTTAACCTAATGACACAGTTTCTGTAAGTGCACAGTCTGCCCACTGGTCCAACAGGTTAGAGTCTCACACACATGGTCAATGAACACTCTCAGACAGCTGCAGATCTTTTATGCCCACATTATTTCCCCCCTCCATGGTTAAATTTAGGCACACAAACCAACACTGATTATATACAACCTAGAAAACAAAAACTATTTTTTGAAACATTCAAGTATATGACATGTTTAGTATTGTTAAATAAAACTGTCACAACTCAAAGACCTAACTTCAATAATCCCATCTATTTTAACATGAGTATTAATGTAGAGGTTATTTTCATTGTGTGGCTCTGAACCATATTGCCTACAAACTAGTAATTAGCCTGCTGCACTCCAGTGACAGTTAAGCTGCTTATTGGCCAGCTGGAGATTAACCAGAAAGTCCCCACTTCACAGGGGTCCTTACACACACACACGCACACACACACACACACACACACACACACACACACACACACACACACACACACACACACACACACACACACACACACACACACACACTTACAGAGCCAGTCATGTGGTGCTTAGTGATATAGGAACAGTCTGTCAACTCATTATAACTACTACTACTACTACCAGAATGAAACATGATTACAATATTTTTTTAGTACTGTTTCGTCATTGCTTGAGAAAATCTAGTGTTGACCACTCTGACCACCTTATAAGTCAAGTTATACAACAGTGTGACTGGAGAACTGACTAGGAAGGAGCTGGCCTTTTTTAGTATGCCTGTTAAAGTACACTAACGCACTTCCTGTTCTGTTTCATAGTAAAAGCCTGCAAACAAAGAAAAAACTTTAAAATTAGTTAATGCACAAAAGCAAAGCAACAGTACAATTTTGAACATAATAAAAAAATGAAATGATAACAATAATAATAATATATAATTTACCAGCTGGACAGAAGAACATGGTTATACTAAACTGAAATTATGTAATTAGGGTTGGGTGATAAAACAATATCGATAATTATCACGATATGACTTTTCCTCGATAGAAATTTAAGACACATCGATATAACGTACATAGAACTCATCCCGTCCATGTTTTGACAGACAACGCCAACAGCCAATGATAATGAGAATAGCGCCGCGGCACTATACACTATGATCATGTGGCTGGAATAGAGTTACAGCCACATCAGGTTAGGTGGGCGCACACAGCACATGTGTTAATGTTTGGGCTCCTGCAGAGAGGTGGACGATTCTGCATCGATGCAGTGACTGAACATTATCATGTATTCCGCTACGTTCATAGTTTCAGCGGGTTCACCACCATTGAATAATTATAAGACCACGTTTGCCACATTTGCTTTGTGTTTCTTTGGATTCTCTAGAGTTTCTGAGACACATCTTTAAACCTGCTACACAACGAGAGATGTAACGTGACGTGCACAGACAGGGCATCAGAGTTAAAGTGACCTGAACGATCCGGAGTCATGATCCGACATCATCGATTAATAACTAAATACATGTGATTATCGGTTCGTGTGAGTGTGTGTCCCCGCTCGTCTCTGACCCTCCTCACACACAAACCGATAATCACATCTATTTAGTTATTAATCAATGATGTCGGATCATGACTCCGGATCGTTCAGGTCATTTTAACTCCTGCAGACAGAAGTTCTTCCCCCAGATTATGAAGCAACACAGTGTTTTAACTTCATTGTTGCAGAAGAAGCGACGCCCCGTTTATCCAAGAACATTAATATGAATTCTGCAGGTTTTTGTAAAGATCTGTTCAAAGTGTGATGATTAGAAAACATCAGAGGAGCAGAGTCACTGGTTGACCAGCAGAGTAATGCGCCTCAGTGCAGTGGTGCTGATTATAGATATGATAAGATAAAATACAACTTTATCGACACACCAGAGATATTCAGTTGTTACAACAGTGAATGCGCAAGTCCGAATGAGGTAGACAAGAGAATAAAGAAATATAAAAAGGCAGTAGAATAATACAATTATTTTTAATTAAATAAAAAAGAATGCGAGTATGTACATTATATACATCTTTTCACTGTAGTAGTTTGTATGTAATGCACAGGATGATTGCACAAGCATGTTAAATCTGTTTTGAGCATAAAAAAAAACGGCAAATGGCACTTGGACAAGCAGATGTCAGATTTGAGCTTTATTAATTGTATTGTACAGTTTGTTTGTCAGTATGCACTTCATGTAAACAAGAGCTAACCAATGAGTTAATGTGGTGCTACAGTGGGGCAAAAAAGTATTTAGTCAGCCACCAATTGTGCAAGTTCTCCCACTTAAAAAGATGAGGCCTGTAATTTTCATCATAGGTACACTTCAACTATGAGACAGAATGGGGGGAAAGAATCCAGGAAATCACATTGTAGGATTTTTAATGAATTAATTGGTAAATTCCTGTAAAATAGTATTTGGTCACCTACACACAAGCAAGATGTGTGTCTCTCACAGACCTGTAACTTCTTCAAGGGGCTCCTCTGTCCTCCATTCGGTACCTGTATTAATGGCACCTGTTTGAACTCGTTATCAGTATAAAAGACACCTGTCCACAACCTCAAACAGTCACAATCCAAACTCCACTATGGCCAAGACCAAAGAGCTGTCAAAGGACACCAGAAACTAAACTGTAGACCTGCACCAGGCTGGGAAGACTGCATCTGCAATAGGTAAGCAGCTTGGTGTGAAGAAATCAACTGTGGGAGCAATTATTAGAAAATGGAAGACATACAAGACCACTGATAATCTCCCTCGATCTGGGGCTCCACGCAAGATCTCACCCCGTGGGTCAAAATGATCACAAGAACGGTGAACAAAAATCCCAGAACCACACGGGGGGACCTAGTGAATGACCTGCAGAGAGCTGGGACCAAAGTAACAAAGGCTACCATCAGTAACACACTACGCCGCCAGGGACTCAAATCCTGCAGTGCCAGACGTGTCCCCCTGCTTAAGCCAGTACATGTCCAGGCCCGTCTGAAGTTTGCTAGAGAGCATTTGGATGATCCAGAAGAGGATTGGGAGAATGTCATATGGTCAGATGAAACCAAAATAGAACTTTTTGGTAAAAACTCAACTCGTCGTGTTTGGAGGAGAAAGAATGCCGAGTTGCATCCAAAGAACACCATACCTCCTGTGAAGCATGGGGGTGGAAACATCATGCTTTGGGGCTGTTTTTCTGCAAGGGGACCAGGACGACTGATCCGTGTAAAGGAAAGAATGAATGGGGCCATGTATCGTGAGATTTTGAGTGAAAACCTCCTTCCATCAGCAAGGGCATTGAAGATGAAACGTGGCTGGGTCTTTCAGCATGACAATGATCCCAAACACACCGCCCGGGCAACGAAGGAGTGGCTTCGTAAGAAGCATTTCAAGGTCCTGGAGTGGCCTAGCCAGTCTCCAGGACTTGTTTGTAGGTGACCAAATACTTATTTTACTGAGGAATTTACCAATTAATTCATTAAAAATCCTACAATGTGATTTCCTGGATTCTTTCCCCCCATTCTGTCTCTCATAGTTGAAGTGTACCTATGATGCAAATTACAGGCATCTCTCATCTTTTTAAGTGGGAGAACTTGCACAATTGGTGGCTGACTAAATACTTTTTTGCCCCACTGTACCTCAGGTAATGAGTTTGGTGGAGTGTAAAATTCCACAAATCCAATAAAGAGCAGCCTAAACTTTGATATACCACCCTGGACTGACTCCAACACAGTAGGTGCTTGGCCTCAAAGTAATGTTAGGTTATTACTGTAGGTTGTTCGCCAGGCATGTTTATAGCCTCTGTAAGAGAAGATAAATACACTGTTACATTTTGTACACTTGTGCTTGTATTCATGGTGAAAAGGCTAAACAATCACACACCCCTCAGAACTCGTGTAGTGGAACCTGCCCATGCAGGGTACAATTTTTGATCTATGATTAGACAATTGGTGTTTAGATGAGAGGTTGTGCAAATGGTCAGATCGCATTTAATATGAAGCATGTGGCATATTTGACTACAAACTCGTGTTTGATAGTGCCAGACTTTCGGCATTTGTATCCTAATGTATAGAATAGCTGCAGGAGATCAGTTCCACGGGATACTGCATGAGGTGAAAGGGCCAGGTGCATGGTGTTCTAAAGAAAAACTTCAAGTTACTTTATTTGGCAGAATAATTTTTTCCATTCAGCAACATGACCAGCAGGGGGTGAGACCAGCAGCTCATGGAGGCAGTTAAGGTATATTACCCAGAATTTACCCTGATTTGTTTCAAAATTTGTATTTGTGCTTTGAGTCATCACACACTGACATGCACATACATTTAAGATTCAGGGAGACTTATACTTTCTGAGGATGTTATTTTCTTTATCGCCAAGAACAAAAAACAGTTCTTCCTGTGACTCATCTCTTTCAAAGTTTTCTTCACTATCAAAGACATTTTGTGATAAGTAGGATCATACAGCTCATGAGAGCAGGCTTTAGGATTAGCAGTATTACCCAGTCAGTTTGCTGTACTTGTATGACACAAGAAATGCAAATTGTGAAGCCAATGTATAACTCCTATTGTTTTTGTCTTTTGCCCCTCTTTTGATCCATCTGGTGCAAGCAAGTTGAAAAAATCTTCAGCTAAAAATACAGCCGCAGATTTCTTTGTTTAAAAGTTTAACAAAAAACTAAATAAGCACCAGAATTGTTTTTGTATAGAGGCCAGGGATGCTGGCAAAATAAATCTGTGATGACAACATTATCAGACATACAAGTAAAGATGTGTCGGCTCAGTATTTGTAGATCTCTGATCTTTTATGTTAAACTTTGCTGCAGACAGTGTCCCTGCTGTACTGTCCTTGGAGGTGTGGGTGTTGATTAGAAGTGTTACCTCCACATTCTGCCACTTCATCATTTTCAGATTGACCCATAGATCTTTTTATGTTGGATTTGTTCTTACTGGGCACCAGTGCAATTCTAAAAATATGAAGCAGGACATGGTGGAGCCTTGATAACAATCCCTGGACGGAGGTTATTTTTAACCAGGTCACTCAGACACTGAGATAGAAAGGCTTTGGTGCTGTTCTTGATAAATTTGACCTTTTCTTAATGCCACTAACATTTTAGGTTTTAGAATAAATGATTAACTATGTTAATTAGTGTGCTTTAGAGGGTCTGGCAGGTGGATTTTGCATGTTGGAGAAAGAGAGCTGAGTCAGGCTGAGGTTAAGAGGAGGGGGTTAGCCTGGTATAGCTGTGAAGTCTGAGAACTGAAGCAGTTCTAACAAACAAAAAGTTCTATCTATTTGTGAAAATAAACCATTTTCCTAACAGGTTTTACACAGGGAGGCACATGTGAATTGGACAGGAATATAGTATGTTGCATAACATATGTTATGGTAGAAAATGAACTGACCATTGTGGCTGTGTTTTATTTCCGTGTCATGCTGTGCCAGCCTCCATGAATCTTCGCTGTAACATTTTCTGGATTCTTCTGTTTATGAAATCCTCCCTTTCACCACCACCCCTCTCTGTCTCTGTCTCTCCATCTGAGGAGGGAGAGAGACATAGAGAGGGGGGCTCCCTCTCTCTTTCTTGAAGCATTTAATTTAGACACTAGTATTACAATTCATGACATTCAACTGGTCTAAAAAGTCTTAATTTGAAACTTGTGTTCATCTATTAATTATTCTTTCTCCTTAAAAGGCAACCTGCCTCCTACAAATCAAGTACTACAACTAAACTACGACAGAAAATATGATTTTTCTTGGAAACACAATTACTGGCTGGATCATGTTAAGGGGAAATGTATTTGTTGAATGAATGATGTGCTACATTTATTAATAGAAGCAGAGTGACGTGAAGTGCTTAGAGTGGTTATTGGGTGATTAAAGAGACTGTTGCACCAGAGACTGGGGTTCTTATCTCGAGGTCTGTCTGGTGTTTAAAGCAACAAATGTGCTTTGTGTAAGGCATAGGTTTAAGGTTAATGGAAGACAGTGGTTTTGGTTAAACATAAATTATAAGTTGCATCTCAATTCACTGTGGCCTTCTTTAGCATGCTAGTATAGGCCAGGATCTTTCTCTGGCATTTTCTTTAATCTAGTACTGTGAGAGGCTAAACAGAACTATAAAACACTTGAATGTCTCTACAATGCCCTACAAGTTTATATTATAAGATTTAGAAAAAATACAAAGGAAAAATGACTCTTATTACTCACTATCAATGGTTTTGTCACACATGTTGAATTTATACTTTTTTCATAGGGTTAATTAATTTCATAAATTTAGTTTCGTTAAGGTCAGTACACTAGAAAAATGATCTCACAAGAAGAAATTATATTAAAGACTGAGTATGTTGTAAGAAAACTCAGAGACAGAAATAAACACAAAGATAATGTGGCAGTTGGAAAGAAGATGATGTGAATTTTATTGTTTCTTGGTTTCAAAATATTGATGTATTTTTAGGAGGTGGATGGAAATTGAATATCACTAGAGGGAGGGTTCAGTTTTGAACCCTCCCTCTAGTCTTGTTCATCACTGTCCTGCCACAGGATGACACTGTCTACCGTGCCAAGAATGAACTGTAACTGTAAATAATATTTTACTTTTCAGGAGGTTTCAAGTGGGTGCAAGTTGATTTTCATACTGAAGAGAAATAAATTAAACTAACTAGTGGTTGCCTGAAAGGTAGGACAGGATTTTAAAAACATGTGTTTTTCTTTGAAAATGGTCTGTAGTCATGACAGCATGAAACAGTGTAGAGAAATGGGTCAAACATGCAAAATCACTCTTATACAGTTAAATGTGCTTTAAGTTTTCTGTGTCGCTGAACGTGGTTCTTTTGCCAAGAGCTTCAGCCATTGTTACATTTAAAAAACATTGGTTATAACATCTGACTTTTGTCATTAGTTGTGAAGGGTACAAACAACATTAATTTGTTCAAATGATAATGCAATACTCTTGGGTTTTCATCGACTCCGATTGGCAGTGATGTAAAAATTACACTTGGTTGGTAATGCAAATTTTCCCTTTTCCACACTGTGACATGTTTCAGAGCATACTGTAAACAAACCAGTCATCTGGCAATCATGATGCTGTCTAACCATAAAGTGCATGGCAGCACCTGATTTTTTTACAGTCTGAGCTACAAACACAATGACACGGCTGTGCTAACAATGCAAGGCATCCTAACTAGGTGCTAGTTACCATGCAGGCCATCTGAGATTGTGCTGTGATCAGAGCTGCAAGAGTGACCACAGTTATCAGTTGTACTGTATCTGTGGACAAGTCTACCAATATGGGAACTGAGCATTCACCTTGAGAAGGGCAGCTACTAATCAAATGCTTCTAATACAATAAACGACTTCAGCAAGCAAGCAGGGGGGGTTCACAGAGTGAAGGATCTGTGTGTTTAAGTATAGTCCAGGGTGGTGTCAGGGCCAGTGAGTGTTGAGAAAAACTCACAGGATTGATAGTATTGAAAAGAACTGGTACAGAGAATCATCCTCATGGCATAATGCCAGGCATTTGCTGATGAGCCAACCTGATTTGAGCATTAATTCCCCAAAACTCATTCGACACTAGCTCCTATCACCTCAAGTTGTTCAGCACCATTAAATCCATGAGTTGTGAATCACCAAGGCAACAGTTGCTGTATACACAGTTTCTCCATTCTCAGTGCCCTAATCTCTTAAGAGTATGTATCCTAGATCAGTGTCAAAACAATTCTAATTGCATCTTAGTGTGTGAGTGTGATTGACCCTTGAACTTCTTATTTGTGTGGGCGTCAGACGGTTGTATTGTGTAAGTGTTGGCTTAACAGCAGCTGCTCTTCTGCTCTTGACAGATAAACACTGTTGCTCGTGGCCATGGCAGGCTGATAATAATAGTAATTATTATTATTATTATATTGTTGTTATTGTTTTGATTGATGTGACTTGAGTGTTTCTGATCAAAAACAGTTATTATTACGTATAATTTTTAATTAATTAATACATTTTTAATTTAAAGTTCAGGGAAGTCCCGACTACTGCTTCTACAGAGCACCGGTCACCTGTTTATTTATTGTTTATAATTATTGAATGCATGAAGGGTCCATTTTGACCTTGGGAAATTGTGAGTTATCTATAATTAAAATGTGGTACCATAGGCAATAGACAATTTGATCGGCAGAGGGTAGTCAACGTACGTAAGAGTAGTGTTTGAAATGTTAGATTACTATAAAAATTGAATAGCTACCTTAAGTTTTCCCTACAAACTTGAGGTCTCAACCTTATTATGTCATGATTTGGCTCTTAAATTAGACTGAACAGAATATCTTTTATTACAATCGATTCTTCATTTTTGCCTTTGACTTTTGAAGCACTTTGTAACCTCGTTTAGATAAGTGCTATACAAAATATAGTTATTATTACTTATGGTTAAAACTATAAAGCAGCACAAAACAAATAGTGACAAAGAAGTAAATTTAGCATTTTGTAACATTAAATGGCAAACTACACATTCAACTACAAAGCATTAGGGGACAATCACAAGGGGATTGGGGGAGTTACCTAGGAGCACTCCTAAATGGTGGAACCAGCTCCCCAGTGACATCCGGACATCAGAAAGTTTACACATCTTCCGCCGCAAACTAAAAACACACCTCGACTATACCTTGAATAACATTTTCAAAACTAACAATTTAGTAGCACTTAAAATGGCACTTACTTATAGCACTTTGTAGTTTTGCTTTCTTGAAGAATATTGTACATTCTTGATTCTTGTTGTTCTGGGTTTGTACCCTCATGGTTGAATGCACTTATTGCAAGTCGCTTTGGATAAAAGCGTCAGCTAAATGAAATGTAATGTAAAAGCACTCCAGTGAAATGCTAACATGGAGGAGTTATGCCCTGCCCCAATTCCTTTCCATTGGTTAGGAATTGGGACACCACTCGCTATGTCATCAGCAGCCAACCAACTTTATAAAAGTGACACAGCGATTCAATGACCTTTTCATTTGCTAGTGGATTAAGATAAAATATTCCGCTCGATAAAAAACATAGTTATTTTGCAACATTTCATTCTTACTTTTATGACCTGTTCGTTCGCAATGTTGATTCGCTTTGTCCGTTCGTAAAGCATTCCGGAATTTCTGTCCACCCCTTTGTTTTTTACGGAGGTCCTGAATACATTACAGGTTGAAGGGGTGTTTTGAAGGGTTAGATCAGTGGTTACCAGCCTTTTTTAATTCCAAATGTAAGTCGAGATCTACCACCCTGATATCTTCCAAAAAAACCACTTATGAGGGTCAAATTTTTTGCAATTTCTGTTAAAGGCTCAATGTACATCCATAAATATACACAAAGAAAGGCACATTGATATCAATTCATATTAACAGCATCTGTTCAATGCACAATATTTATCTTCTCAGTTCAACAACATGTTCTGCAGAGTTCTGCTACTGCAGCACAATGTTTTGTAATATAGGCTTTGCCTTGAATATGGCCATAAATATGACTATTTCCTTGTATAAAAGTTTATGTAGTCCTGTGTACTCAAATAAATACCAGTACTTTACAGTATGAAGCCGTGAATCTTCCGCTCTGGAGATAAACCAGCAGCCCCGCAGCCAGTAGCGTGTGTGAACAACAGACAACCAACAAACAGCTGATCTGAGGCGCAACCGCAGCCAGTGAGTCCAGAGAGTTACAGGGATCGACAGCGAAAGTTTTAGAGATCGACCGGTCGATCATGATTGACGGCCGGGGTTGGCAACAACTGGGTTAGATGAACATTACTCCTTCATCACACAGAGAAATTGGACACTACCCCTTCACAGCCATGTGCACAATGAACGGGTAGGGCCAAGTGATAGGGCTAAGGGGTCAATTTGGACAGGGCCTTAGTAGCAAAGAAAAACATGACATACTTGTGAATGTTGTGAATTTTAAAGATACCAAAGGTAAGCCTGAGGATCCTACACAAACTATCTGCAAACTATGTAAAATATGTGTGCCAGTTAAAGACATGCAGAGCACCAATTGTTTTGCACACATATGACTTCAGCATCTCTCCAAGGCTGCAAAACGTCCTCAAGCTTGCTCCTCTAACAGCGCAGGTGCTCTTAGCCAAGACGCACCTCACCAGCCCACAATATTTGACAGCTTTTGCTAAAGGCTTCAAATACAGGGAAGGCAGAGAGAAATGGAAAGAGTACAGCATGGCTGTTGCAAGGTATCACGCGAAGGTGGCGGTCCCATTTGACATGGTTGAGAAAATAACTCAAAGATATGCTCGCTACGTTGGAAAGACAATACGAGTTGCCTCGGCGAAAACACTAGAAAATGAATATCGCCATCCTTAAGCTTTTACAGCCGGCTGAAAACAGATATTGCCAGTGATTTAAAATACAGGTAAAGTTATGTCATTAAATATTTCTGAGGGTGTTAAAAATGTATTTAAGATAATAATTAGATTTTTTTCCTCATCTGTTTTAACAACAGCTATGTGTGTCTGTGCTTGGGTAACAATATCACACCGTTTTGTCTTTAATGTCACAATCCAAATCATATCATTAATGTTTACTACTCTTATGAAGCGCAGAGGGATAACAGAGATGCATGTCAGGTTCATGGAAAAGAGACAGCAAACATGCAGAGGGCAGAAATCCTGCTCACCCAGAAACTTTAATTCACATTAGGGTCCAAATTCTATAGATTATTCTATAGATTAACTTGATAACATATAATCTTAGTTCTGAAAAAATGATTCTCCGTCATGCCTTCAATAGACAATCTCATTGCCATTTGGCACAAGCTTGCTGTACTTCCTTGGCCCTTGACAATAAACACGATGAGTGGTTCTTGAGATATGCGTTCCACGGACGGATGGACAGACAGAAAGACAGACAGACAGAGATTTCTAGAATAAGAAGATAGTGTTTTGCATGAACATGCTCATATTTTTGTTGAAATGAACAGAACAGTTTCCAACTGCTGAATCTGAACATGAGTGTGGTTCAGTCCTTTGAGAGTGAATGGCACTCGTGTTTTACGGCATCAAACTTCCCACCTTAAAAAATACAAAATAAACCCTTTTAGAGTGAATATGAATATGATCATGTAGTTGTAGCGTACCGGAGTTATGTTTCCCTTTGTGAAATTTGGGAAAAAACAAGTTGTGGCCGCAAGATAATGATGCATGGCAATGAGATACAAATCAGTTCTTTACTGACAACACCAGGCGAACTGAACTGAAGAAGCCTCTTGGATGAGAAATGAAACTTTTCACTTCATCAAATTACGTAGCCTCTAGAAGCGGCTTTAGTTTGACACACACTGTATGCACTGACACGGAAAAGGGCAACATTGTGGTGGGAAAGTTTGCAACCACTTGTCAATAAAACGCAGTCGTGCACCTTCCACACACACATTCATTCAGCACTTCTATATATAGCACTTTTCTATCATATGTCCCATTCTCACAATGCTGGCACAGCCCAAGGAAACTTGTGTACAACTAAAAATACAAGTCAAAGTTCTATATAATCTTACTAGTAGTGAGGTATTCAATGACCAGGCAAATCTGAAGTATTATCACTGTGTTTTTATGTTAAATTATTTATCATTATTGATTTATTGAATGAATTTTATTAATGTTTTGACACCCAATTGATGCTGTAAAAACAACTTACTGTATGTCTAAGAAAAAACGTTTATATTGACTCTCACTGTGGTGGGAGGATGTTGGGTGAAGAATTATGTAGTGTTTTTATCTGTGTGGTCAAAAACAATTTGTTCAACAGGGAGGGCAGGAAAAACTGGTGATGTCAGCAGGGAAGCGAAGGGAGGACCGCCTTGCTTTTCCTTTTTCCTCCTCCCTTCCTACCTCCCCCAACCCTCCCTCCCCTTCCTCGTCTTATCAGTGCGGTAGAGAGAGCAAGAGAGGGGATCAGTAGGAGAGTGGACAAAGTGTTATCAACTGTGACAGTGGAGATGGGGGACGCAAAAAAGGGGAAACATACCCCGCTAGAGAGAAGAGGAGTGAACTAAAAGAGAAGACAGACGTAGTTATTCCCACTGCTCAACAAAATAAGAGAGACAGATGTTACAGGCAGTGACAAAGTCAAAGAAAGGGAAGCAAGAAATCAGAAAGTATACGGACCCAAGAGTCAGTCTGTTTGCAGTGAGTATTGAGCGCCTGTTCCTGGAACAGGGTGGGACCATCTCTAGGAAGACTCAACTTCAACCACCACAACGACCATGTACAGTGGATATGGAGGTATGAACCTGTGTAGTGTGGCTCAGTGAGACAAGCTCATCTCTAATCATTAACTCAATGTTTGTCAGGATGAACTTGTTGCTGGTTAACATGTGTGTAACTTATTTTGAGTTGATGGCCAAAGACCACTCCAAACACCTACAAACCAATAACTTCTGTAAAGTTCAGTGAATGGGAATTCAGTGAATGCTTTTCCTCTGAACATAGCAACATACAAACAGGACAAAAGTGTTGCTGCTGCTAATGAAGAGATTAGCGGGGTCACTCCACCTTAAAGGACCATGCAACTATTCCACTGCCAGGACATAGCAAGTGCCGCCAGGGTTGTGTTTCCATACTTATGTCGATGTGAGATCTACTTTATACACATTTGTTAAACTGAGTTTAAATGTTGGTTCATATTTTTTCAAGTCTGTCTTGTCCAACACTAAAGGGCTGACATTGAAACAGTCACTGGGATTTGTAGCCCTCACTCTGTAAAACCAAAATGGCATTTAAAAAAAAAAAAGACTGAATTTTGAATGACTGTGACCTACATCCTTCTACCTTCTCCTTTATATGTTTTAAATAATGTGAACCTACTCTTTTACATAATTATCAATGGTCAAGACGTACAAAAGCTGTATGCCAGTTCAAATGCTGCATCCGGTGGTGAGACCATAGACTATGTCATCACTTCCTCCCTGCACTATCCAGAAATTAAGCTAAGATGAATACCACCATCTTATACATTTTGAGGCAGAGGCAGTAGCCATCGTGGGATGGAGCCGCGGTATAGCGGTCCCCTTGATACAACAATCAACCAATCAATAGTCTCAGCTCTCAATCATGACATTTCAACAAATTGTTAATAACATCAAATAATGAATTGTCCCATCCATTAACATGGGGGAGGCTAGATTTATGATCTTACTACAGCTTGTCACCAGGTGGCTTTGGCTTCACATTTTGGGAGCAGTCATTTTGTCCATCTTTATGTGTATGGGTGTGACTAGGCTGTTCCATTTGAAAGGCTCCTTCAAACGGTGCAGAGAAATGCGTCCTTCCATTCCTGAGCAAAAAAGATTTTCAATGGGAGATTCAGTCTTGGGCCACCCTATCCCAGGATTAACTGCACGCCAGTGATGAAGCTAGCTAGCTTGCTATCTGGATGTGCTGAGTGCAGCATCTCAATGTGGCTACTGATGCAAGGGTGAGACAAGTTGGTGATGCATATAGACATATCTGAACAGAAACAAGAGCAGACTGTCGTTTCTGTTCAGCCTTTTCTATGAAGGCCATGCTTTCGTAAAAAGACCAGAGTGAATCCTCTAAAGGATGTGGGGACTGATTTGGCACACAGATAAGACAGGGCAGTCATCCTAATATAATTGATGCTGTGGAAAAACTATAACTACAGAGGTGAAAACCTAATTTCCTTAGCAGATGTAAAGATCCTTCTTTTGGGGCAAACTCATGAAAGTTTTTAAGCAGTTTATTTCTAATCCAATCTGACTGGTGAATCTATACTTGAGGTTTTTTATTTCTCTATTTCTCTATGACCATTGAATGTGCAGTTGTGACTCTCTTGTTCATTTAAATACAGTAGATTCTGATGTTGTTATTCTACAATAACTGCCCAAGGGCATTGAAAAGATGGCTACTGAGTGAGTTGAGACTTTGGTGGACCCTGCTTGCTGTACTTTGAGCTTATGATTTAAATAATAATAATAATAATAATAATAATAATAATAATAATATATATGATTTCTCAACTAAAATAAGTAGAGACAGTTTACTTCCTGGCAGGAGGGAAACAAATCTAAAATAAAACCCAAAATTTGTGCAACATGCCTTGTAAAGTTGTTCACTGTAAAAAGATGCTAGAACATATGCATAGTACTTTTAAATTGCTGCAAAAAAAATAATATGTCCTAATCCATCTCAATCGTAACAAGACAAACCGACCATAGACCAAGTGTGGGAGAAATAGTGACTTTCAGATTTTGAAAGAAAATGAAAAGGAAATGAACACAGTAAATACTATATGTTAATAGTATCAGTGCACAATATGAACTGTTGTCAGCTACAGTATGAAAATATGAATATTAATATTCAGCTTTCCCTGTTGGCTTTAGGCTCTTGTGTTTGTCTCTCTTTTAAATTTGTCAAAACATTTTCTTCAAATTTAAGGAATCTTGCAAAATGTCACCTCTCCTTCCTTTACACATGATACCAGTGAATCATAGCCTTGAAGTATTTGGACATTCAACAAAAATACAACTTAGCCACAAAACTAGACATCATGTCCACTGCTGCTTTCAGTGCTATAACTATTTTGCAGTGACTAGTGTCCTTTTCCTGGAAATGAGCAAGCATGGCTGCACAGTAAAGCTGTGGGGTTATTCCAGTGACTCAGTATAGCCATAAACTGTGCTAGTCTTTTCCTGACCCTGCCCTCGTCTCAGGATGTTACTCCCTCTGGTGTTTCCTTCTCCTACAGTGCCTGGCGTTATGAAGCTGAACTGTATGTACAGTATGTGGGGGTGTGTATGAAATGTGTGGGAAATCATGAACATCAAATGAAGCATCAATGCTCTTCGGAGGAAAACAAAAAACTGAACCATCTTTCACTTTGATAAGCATGCAGTATTGTCAGTGTCTACAGTTCACCAGGAGAAACCAATGAGCTATTCTCTAAACTGCCCTTGTCTCTGCTGTGGTGGCAGCAGGGACCCTCATTCGCCTCATCTCTTGTAGTTCTTGGCTGGAGACGAATGTACCTCACTGTTTCTTATCATTAACTGCAAAATACAAACATTTAATCAAACCTAATTTTTACACCATAATCATCTTTAGGTTAAAGGAATCTAAAAATACAAATACAAAGACTGAAATTAGATGCAAGATACCCGTACAAAACCATACAGGCACAGTTTGCTCTGATCTGTGCCTGTATGGTTTCCGATTTTATAATTCTTCATTTGTCTGATAGGCTGGATAAGTGTTGTTTTCATGGTACAATGGATGAGTCTTTCAGGTAAAATATGTGACTCGTGCAGGCCATTCTGTTAATGTGGAGCACAAACTGTTGCACTCTGGACTGTACTGTGATACTGTATGTTTTAAATTTTGAGTATAAGATTAAGTCAGTGATGTTCAGTATGTCTGTTCCCTAACTTAATCTGATAAGATTGTTTTTGATGCCCTTACTGAGGTATATTGTATCAGTAATAAGTAAAAACTTAATGTGGCTTCATCAGAGCACTCGGGCATTTCAACTCTAAAACAGTGTTTAATTTGTATTATCTGTTAGACTTTGCACCCATTCGCCAACTTTTACAAATATCATTAGCCAATGTCGCCTCAGCTTGTATTTTTTAGCCTAACTGGATATGAAAAGATTTTCTTGGCGAAAACTTAAAAGCTTACATTTAATCATTTTACATTTTATCAGCCAATTGAGACCGGAGGACCACAGGCAGGTGTGTGTGGGTGATGGCAGATATGCAAGAATATGAATTATTTTCAAAGCTGCAGTTACAACTTCTATTTTTTGTATTTTTGTTTTACCTTTCAAGATTTACAGTGACTGACATTTTGTTTGACATAAAGTTTCCTGTTGCAGTGAACAAGGCCGTTTTTCTTCAGTTTGAAATATGTATATTAAATTGCAAGGATGAATTGCAGTTGTGGTCTGAAGCAAGATATGCATGGAATGCATATTTGGTGTTGAAAAATATGCTGTACATACCTGCACTTTCTGTCGCACAACTTTTTGTAGTTCTACTGAAATGAATTGAAAGGAAAAGTTTCAAACCTTAGACCCTGAGTACTACTGCTGCCTGAAATATTTAAATGTGAGTGTGTGAGTGTGTGTGTGTAAATGTGTGAGTGTGTAAATGTGTGAGTGTGTGGTGTGTGTGTTTTCTTGGATCTGCTAGCCTGTCTGGATTTGACATTCCTTACATGACAGAGATCCACAGGCCCAGTTTTCCCAGGGGTGCATGTGCACACGCACACACACACACACACACACACACACACACACACACACACACACACACACACACACACACACACACACACACACACACACACCACAAAGCGCTTCTAGTGGACATAACAAACAACCTGGTAACATACAGTTATTCTTAGAGCCTTTATCAGTAGTGAGTAAAGAAGTGTTTTCCTGTAGGTGGTGTATGAAAATGCTCTCGATATTTTTGTGAAGAATTTCATCATGATACCTTTTGACTTCTTAGTCAATATTTATATATGCCACAATACAGGTTAAGTCAAAATTGAGAACTGAGAAATGATTAACCTGAGCTGTCAGTAACATGGGAATTATCCATTCATATTGGTATATGTCTCAGTTTGAATCTCAGGGATAGCAGCAGCACTTTGTTTGTTGTCAGATGTGTGGACATTCAAGTTGTTGTTAGTTGTGACATTGTGTGTCTGAGTGGCTTGCTGTGTTTCTGAGGGCGATGGGCTCAAACTAGCTTCACTGCCTCTGCTCCTGGTGCTTTAAAATGAAGTGAGGTGTTATTTCCTGTCTTTGTTGGCACCATTTTTCAGCATTGTTAATGATGCACACCATCAGTATGTGTATTTTAGCAGCCGAGTTATTTCTGCAACTATATCATCCACAACCGGTCTAAATGCAGACAGGCAGTCTTTTTTAAGATGAAGGTGGTTGTGAATGTTGGAAGAGCTCCTGTTTGTCTGACCCTCCTCTGTCCAACCTCTGCTGCTAACACAACACTTGCTGTGGACTGTCCATTCATAAAGGAATGCCAAAGCATTGATTAGAAACACTAACCTATCACTAATGTGTTTGGTTTCTAGTCCACAGTTTGAATGTGTGTGTGTGTGTGTGTGTGTGTGTGTGTGTGTGTGTGTGTGTGTGTGTGTGTGTGTGTGTGTGTGTGTGTGTGTGTGTGTGTGTGTGGTGTGTGTGTGTGTGTGTGTGTGGTGTGTGTGGTGTGTGTGTGTGGTGTGTGTGTGTGTGTGTGTGAGAGAACCTACGAACGGACATTTTTCCAGAATGGTCTGGGAGAGGGAGGCCAGAGAGCATCAAACAATAGGCATGGTGTCACACACTGGCTCAGCACAGTGTGTGTGTGGCACAGAGCCACAGTCTCACTGTTTATATGAGAACATCAATAGCAGAGGAGATGGTGTGACTGGAGTCTGTTGTTTTCATTGGGCAGGACAGCGTCACTGTTTGGATCAGGTACGTTTGGATTAACTGATGGACTTCTGGATAAAGTAGTTGAAGTTTAAACAGAGCCAATTGATCATTAAACTTGGATGTTGGCTGATTAGCCAATGAAAGTCTGTTATAAGGCTGGAAATAGGTGGCAGGACAGTGGGTTGTGACGGGGAGAAATGTGCCATCTACCACTGGCCTGTCTAAACTGGGACAAAGACATGGAGTCCCATCAAGGTTGGTGTTTGGTTTTATTAGGGTGTAGGGTTACTTAACATAACAAAACTCCACAGTTTGGAACATACTTTCATGGTTTAGTACATTTTGATACAGCAGGTAAACAAGAGAAATGCAGAAGATTACATTTTTGTCATTTGTTTTGAAAAATGTAAACATTAAATGGTGGGTCACTGGCTGCAGTTCATGTTTTAACATTTTGTAATATGTTACTCATACATTTACACATTTAGAGAACAAAAAAATCGTCAGTTTACTCTCTTGAGACACATGTCTATAACAGTTCCGTGTTAAAAGCTCCATCCGGATTTAGCTGCATCCGATCCATGTGCAGCTTCTGAGATTTGCTGTTTAAGCTGTTTAATTTTTATTTAGATTGTTTAGAGTCGTTGACACAATTTTTATATAATAATCTTGAGATATTTTACATGTACTGGCTGCTGTATGCAGCAGCTGTTTCGCTCTTTTATATAAGATAAAAACATTTCTTAGAGATACAGCGATGCAAGTATCTTTACTAGTTTTCGTCTGACATGGTCATCATTCTTCCGTACAGAGCACACATTGTTTAAATAGATAATGCCCCTGCACCCGTCTGAGAACCCGGGTGTGTTGGTCCTAACACGAGGTGTGGTCAGGTGTTATTTTATCTTGAGGCAGCAGAAAGAAATTGACCAACAAACACTGGTCTGAAGTCAGTGCAACATCAATTAATTATCAAGATAGTAAAATCCATCTACATAGGCAGGTGCACAACACTCAAAGTCTCTGCTATTTACACACAGATGATCTGCTTGTCTGCAAATTTACAACCGTGGCAAATCCACCATTATAATATCATTCCACCAAGGTGACAGCTTACCTGCAGGAGATGCCACTCTGATTGGTTTATTACACCAAACACACCCATTATTCATTAGGGACTTATTACAACCCTTTGAACCATGTGCATTTTTTTCTGCTGTTAAACTAGAAAAAATTGATTTGGACATTAACTCATTAAATCATTATCTACTCACCACTATGCCGATGGAGGGGTGGGTAAAGTGTTAGAGTCCACAAAACACTTTTGGAGTCTCAGGAGTAAACAGCGTTCTAATACAATTGAAGTCAATTGTGACCCATTCTTAAGACTTGGGTCTAAAAAACACAGAAAAAACATAACATGCATCCATACTGCTCGTGTGGTGTCATCCAAGTGTCCGCAAGCCTGGACATTCATATCCGACTCGAAACGGCATCATTCACACTGTGTTTTAAGCTTGAAAGTCCTCTGATATCCTCCTTGGAGTCGCGTTCACGTTCTCACGGACACACTGTAAAACCGCACACACTCACGCGTTAGCAACGCTGCGTCCGTAGGATCATCATTTAGGCTTGAAACATGGTGTAAATTAAGCTGTTTCAAGTCGAATATGAATGTTGGGGCTTGCGGACACTTGGATGACAGCAGTATGGAGGCATGTTATGTTTTTTCTGTTGTTTTATTACGTCTGAAGAAGAGGTCACTTCTAGCTGCAACACTGTTTACCCCTGAGACTCCTAAAGGGTTTTGTGGACTCAAACACTTCACTCACCCCTCCAACATCATAGTGGTGAGTAGAAGTTTCTTTTTTACATTTAAATATCCCTTTAAATCTCTGAGTTATTAGTTACGCTAAGATGAACTGCTGTGTCAACAACCCAAGAAGATTTATCTGGTGGCTGATAGTGGCTGATTGTGTTGGATCCAGTATGAGCCAACATTTCCACCTGCTCTGTTTGTGCACTCGATACCTCCGACAGGCTCAGCCCCTCTCTCTCAAGTGGGGTTTCTTCCTGTCTCTCACCCCCCTCTCACCCACTCCTCTGTCTGTGGGACTATTTAAACTAGGTTAAGTCAACAAATCCATTAAAATATCAAACTGGTTCTCACACACACATACCTTCATAATGATTTTCTAAGGCAGAAGTAACACAAAAAATCACTGTATGTAACATGTTGTTATTCAGAATAAATGTTTCATGATTAACATTTAAGTATTGTTGTGAAAGTTGTACAATCAGTTTACTGATTATAAATACTGCTAAGTACTCTTTCCATCCCTCGTGATTTGTTTGAACTCCACCAGAACTGACCTCAGCCCTCAGGACTATCTCCCTTTGTTCAACTTCCTGTCAGGAGAGGCAGTTGCATCTGACTTCCTGTAGGATTGTGACATTTCCTGTTCTGACAGAGGGGTGGGGGGCGTCATCTTGCAAAGACTTTTCAGCTGTTGGAAGAGATAGGATACAGGACAGTGGATAGGCCACAGTAGGAAAACACTAGCTGACAAAAATCCACCAGTGACTGAAGTCACAATAACAAAACACAGCTTCAGGTCACAGACTTCACATGATGGTTAAGGCCACAAAATGGAAAAGGGATAAGTCCGCAAAATGTTGCCTTAGCCAACAAAGAAACATGTGACATAAGGTATCCAGATAGTATTCACTGGTTTTACATAGTACTAAGAGTATGCCCAATAACACTCACTATATCAATTGTATATTCATGGGCTTTCACAAACAGCCTGGAAACCTATCAACACAAACTGTCTGTCAGCGCTGCCACTGCTGACTCGAGTCTGACTCCTGTGCATTAGAATCCAGGTTCTGTACTTAGTTTTTGACCCATTTAGATTGTATGGAGAAAATTGTGTACTAGACAACATATTGTTCTAAATGCTTCATGAATCCGCTCACAGTGCACTGGGACAGCCTTAGTAGTCTTAGCAGCCCCATAATGCGGTGACTGAAATGCCAAGAAGAAAGGAGCTATGTTTCTCTCCAGAGAAAACTGAGGCTCTGAATTTTTTAGGTTTATCTTGATCTGTGTGAAGAATTGATAATACCAGAGGTTAGATTCACCAGGAACTCCAATCTAAAACTCAGTCAGTCTAAAGCAACAGTCCTGTAATAACTCCTCTTCTAATGTTCAGTTATGAAAATGGCTTTAGAGAGGTCATTTTGGAGGAAAGTGTGTGTGGTGCTGTTGGACTGATTTGTATTGTATACAGAGATGTTTCTGTTATTTATTTTAGTTCTCGGGTGGACAAAATACTAGAAACAGCTGATTCAGCCCCAGCCACTTCATCATCCAAAATGACCATGAAGTTGACCTAATGTACGCAGAGCAGTTTTAACTAGGTGTGCATATAAACTGTCAACTGAGTGTATGTTGCACATTAGACACAGTCATATTTCTAGAATATGCAATACACTATAAAATGGTAAACTGACTACATTTATGTAGCAATTCTCTGGTCTGAACTCCCACTTAAAGCAATTTTCATGAGGAGTCACATTCACCAATTCACACACACACACACACAGTTATAAACAAGCACCACAGGTCACCATGGTATGAGACAAAGATACTGGACTTTAACATGGTGCACATTCACCTGCTCAGCATATAAGCGAGACGAATTCTGGATTTTCTTGAACATTGTGCGGCAGACTGAGCATAAGTGTTTCTGTCTTTGGCTTTGTGTGCTCAGTTCTCCTCAGACAGTACACTTTGAATTGGGATGACATGACACGCATGAAACTTTCCTATCTCTGCTATGGTCCATGAATTAAAACTTGATCATACAAAGAATGCTCATGCACACTGGGGTAAACACTTTGGGATTGTTGTAAGGTTACAATGTTAAAGCAAGGGCAACTGGTAGCACCATGTACAGCTGTATCAATTCAGTACATCCCTGCAGTTTTTGTCTCCGAGCTAAACTGTCAGCTGAGAATTATATTATTAACAGGCAGTTTCAGTCAACCTGTCCCTGTATGTGAGTGACTCCGCCAAGGAGCTTATTCATAATGTTTTTGTTGTTGTCTGTTTGTTAGCAGCCAAGCTATACAATGCAGCAATCAAGTTAGAGAGGTCTTATGTTATTATGAGAAGTGTTAAAAAAAATGTTGGTTCATTAAACTGTGGCAGGACAAATTCAGTAGTCTAGATAATGAATGGGAAACACTGCTTTGATGTGCTGTGATTCCACATTAGCCTTGGCAGAGGTATGCCATTCCAGTTGAAACAAGTTTTAAAAGATAAAACATAGCAGTGTCCTGTATAAAACATAACACAACTTCTTATTATTGCATCCACCAAATCATGAAACATGCAGTGTCCCACAGTGACTCACTGATAATACACTTCAGTACACAAATTCAAATGAAGGCATGTTTGTATGTGGGTGTTTGTTAGTTTTTTGGTGGGAGGGTCTTTTGATTCTTGCTCCATCTAATAAACCTTATTACCAGAGACAGATAAACGCCATATCGCCATGTCCTGTACAGCCCTGAGTCTAGCTGCTATGAGGAGCAGAATGTGCCGTGGCGTTTACTGTGACATCATACTTCACTGTCACTCTGTACTCACATGACTGACATGATGGTATTTCTAAGTGTGACTCCAGACATGGAGCTGGATGCATAGTGTCAGAACACAACACAGCTGCTCGTTTCTGTTGGTCGCTTCTGGTTTAATATATTATTAAATGACTCACTTTAAGTTATACATTCGAGAAGTAACAGTCATATTAGATTATCTGCTGAATAAGAAGAACGGAAAACACAAACGGAAAATAAAAGTACATTTTCATATCTTCATAACTTAAAAATGCTCCTAAATCTCTAGAGTAAATCAGCTGTGGCTCAGGGGATCAAGCAGGTCATCCTCCTACCAGAAGATCGGTGGTTTGATGCCTGGCTCCTCCAGTCCGCATTCCGCAATTGTCCAAGGGCAAGACACTGAAGCCCATCCCTGACTGTGCCTCAGGCTGTGTTGTCAAAACATCAAGTTTTATACACAAATAAAATTATTACAATTATATCAGCATGCTTTTGTCTGATCCAGATATGTGAATCAGATGCAGGAGCACAGGCAGCGACTGCAAAGCAATCTGTGCATGTGACCGTAACATCCCTGCTTGGATTTCCACTGAGACCCTTGTATTGTCTTTGCTTATTTCCTGTCTATCTCCACTGTCAGACTTGAGTTGTACAAATAACTCCTCAAAAAGTTTTTAAAAAGTTGCAGAGTAAGGATAGCTGTGTTCTCAAATGTGTGTGTGATGGATGACAAAGAAGAAAACCATGATTGGTGTGTCCCCGATGCTGTGGTGCCAGCAGTCTGGTGACAAGTCTTTTCCTCTGCTCTGAACAGGGAGTCCGTCCCGAACTCTCTCCACCATGTCCCTGTCCGTTCGCCCAGTCAGACGCCTCACCTCCAGATCCATCACTAGGAGCCAGAGTTTTACTGGAGTCAACAACTACGACAAGCCCTACAGGTACAGACACATACACTCAGCGTGCGTGCGTGTAAGTGTGGGAATTGACTTTTTGGTGTAATATGATTTTTTTGTCACCAACCTTTCAGGAGTAAACAGTGTTGCAGCCGAATCCAATACAATTGAAGTCAATGTTGACCACTTCTTCAGACGTAAAATAAAACAACAGAAAAACCATAAAATGTGTCCATACTACTCGTGTGGTGTCATCCAAGAGTCCGCAAGCCCCGACATTCATATTTGACTTGAAATTAGTTCATTCACACCGTGTTTTAAGCGTAAAAGTCCACCGTAAGTGGCTAAGTTAGCGGACGTAGCCATGCGTGCCCTTGGGCGAGAGGGGGTGTGTGGGTGTGTGTGTGGGTGCGGGTGTGGGTGTGTGTGGGTGCGGGTGTTGTATGGGTGCGGGTGTGTGTCTGTGTGTGTGTGTCTGTGTGGGTGTGGTGAGTCGATAATGAGTGAATTTAAATTTTTCTGTGAACTATCCGTTAAGTCCAGTATTTCTCTTTTAAAACCTGTTTTTACAAATGAATTGTGTATGTATATGTTCATATACAAAAAAATAATAATTTGGATGAAGTACTTTGGATTTATGAGATTTGAGGCTGGTTGGATTGCATGCTACAGAGCAGCTTTTACGCAGATGAGCTGAATCGAACAGTGGCATTTTATTATTATGTACTGTAGCTTCCCTGTTAACTTGCACTGACACTCAGGCCTGATAAGCACAAGGGTTTCTTGATGTCACTGTTGTATCTGTCATGACTTTGATTGAACAAAGACTCACAACTGACTGTGAAATTATGAAGCCATTTGACTGAGGCCTCAATTAAATGCTGTAGCATTTGACACAGATTTGCAGTGATTTCAGTTTATTTGAATGAGCTTGTTGTGATCAGTGCATTCAGTCACTGAGGTAAACATGTTTGAAGTTGTTGGTAAGCATATCCTCTGCAGTCTTTGTGTTAAGAAAAATCACATAATCATATTTCACACAGTTTACAAATTATCTGTGAAAATATGACATATGAAATATGCAAAAATAAATACATTCATACACTGTTCAGAACTGGTATTAATATGCATCCCCAGTGATCTGATCACAAGTGGACAGCTCTGAGTTCATCAGTTCACCTGTGTGTCTCCAGTGACTGCTTGTGAATAAACACAACATTTCTGTTCACAAAGTTTGTAAAGACTCAGTCATAGTTCATTGAAACTGTAGCTGACTTAGAGCTGTCCACTTATGATAAGATCACCTGAGACACAGGTTATTAGGCCCACACACTACCTAAGCCCTTATTTTACATCAGCCATTATTAGTGTATATGAAATTCTGTGTTATGTACATATACAGACAGCATTAACACAGATGTGGCACTTATACTAATAGTAGTTGTTGCCTGGCTGCACTACCTTACATTCACAATTTGTCTCATAGTGCTTAACAAGGTGCAAGATCGTCTGCTCTTAAACTTCCGCAAGAGTATGAAAAAACTACCAAAAAAACAAAGAGCCACATGTGAGGGATCCCTCTCCTAGGACGGATAGAAGTGCAATAGATGCACGTGTCAACAAAATCCCAATATTTACAACATTGGAGACTTAAGGGACAACGAGTAAGCCTGAATTCTTGAAGTGCAGTGATAAAGGGTGATATGGTACTATGAGCTAAGGTATAAGGTGCCATATCATTCAGGGCTTCATCATCATCTGTCTTCCTGGTTCTTGTCAGGACACGTGCTGGCAATATGGTCAAGCTATAGAGCCTTTAAAGACTTACTGTTGGAGTATACAATAAGTCTGGACATAACAAAAGCATGAACACATTTTTATGCAGCTTTTCGAGATGGGACGTCTGTGATTTTTGAAATGTTATTTAGGTGAAAAAAAGTTAGTCCTTGAAGTTTCTTTTGAATGGGATTTCAAGGTCAAATCCAAAGATTACTCACAGATTCCGAAGTTTCCCTGGAAGCAAAACTTTGGTCCGCCCAGATGACTCTGTGTTAATTTGTACAAACTGGAATCGATCATATAATTAAGATGTAAACCAGGTTAGGGCAGTTCCTTTAATGCCCATTAACTATTCCAGTCTCTGAAGTAGAATGTGATGATCAATAGTATCAAATGCTGCACTAAGATCTAACAATATGACAGAGACAAACCCTTTATCTGAAGCTACGAGAATGTAATTTGTGACTTATGCTAAAGCTGTATCTGTGCCGTGATGAGCTCCAAACTTTGACTGAAAGTCTTCCTATACATTATTTTTCTGAAGAGAGTCACAGAGCTAATTAGCGACAACTTTCTGAAGGATTTTTTTAAAGAAAGGAGAAGTTGGATATCGGTTTGAATGGCTAAAACCCCTGGGTCCAGAGTGGGTTTTTTTAAAACAGATTTAATTATGTGGTTCAGTAAAGTAATATTTCTTAATGTACAGAATTTCTTTAATTAACTTCTTTAATTACATTACAAATTATTCAGTTATTACAAAATAACTGTGTCCTTGGGCAAGATGCTGAACCCCGAATTGCCCTCATAGAACAAGAAAGTGCTGCTAATAGATGCACTGTATGAATGTGTGTGTGAATGGGTGAATGTAAAACTACTGTAAAGCGCTTTGAGTGGTTATCAGAACTAGAAAAGCTCTGTATAAATATATAAACCATTTTACAAGAAATGCTTCACAGTATGTTACTTTAAGTTGTTATATTATGTAACATCCGCTAACATCTCTTGTAAAAAACAAGAGACTTTAATTTCAACAACATCCAACTTAAAGTCGGTACATCATGGAGAGTTCCCCCTTCATTACTGATTATTTAAAATGTTAAAAATATATTTTTCAGTGTCATGTTTTCATGTAATGAGCCGGTGCTGCTGATGTTGCAGGAACCTCTCGGTGTTCAGCACCCCAGGTCTTGGTAGAAAGCCCAGCAGAGCCAGCAGGATGTTCACTATGTCCACCAAGTCTAACCCACCACCAAAAGTTCCTCAACCAGAGCGACTGGATCAGGTCTATGAGGCACTGAGGAAAGGCCTTCAGTAAGTACACACACACACACACATACACACACACACACACAATGCTGCAGTGACTAATATTTCTGTTTTAGTTCTAGTACTGTGCTCCCACTTCGTACTATTGAAGTCTAGAAGAAGAAATGTCATCATTTGATAATAAATCCACCTGATTGGATTTTGTAACATCATCCATGTCTGTTTGGAAAGGTTTTCACAGACTTTAAACTTATATATGTCCACACTGAAAAGGGAAAATAGTGGGTAACATGCTAACATAAGGCTTAAATATCCCATTAAATGGTTCATTCATTCATCACAGATATTTCTGCCTTTTTACTCCACCATAACCAAATGTTGGATCTTCATTATCAATAGCTCGTTGGTTTGAACTTAAAGGATTAGTTCCACATTTAGGAAAACAGTCTAACTCACTTTGTTTCCAATAGTAAGACGATAGTATGATTCTGTCTGTTAACTATGAAGCAATGATCTGTCATTTTAGTATACCAGACTAAGACTGGAAACAGAAAGCACTAGCCCCCAGTTATGACTGCAGAAATGTTGAGCTATTGCTTTAAACTTGCTGGGCTAGAAACACACAGTATACAGGGATCAGTGAGGTGGACAGTGCCATTGAGTCAGCTCCAATTACCATTACATTACATGTAATTCATATTTAACCCCCTGACACATCATACAGGGAGACATAGTGGTCAGTATTTTTGTGTATACATAATCATTTTGATTCCAGAGCAGAAATCCAACCCATTTGGAATTTCTTCATGAAACTTCACAATAATGTTAATCAAGTTGTGATGCAATGCCTTTTGATATTTTGGGTTTAATGAGAGAAATATTATGACCTTGGGTTACTGATAGCCCTAAATGATCAAATGTTTCAATTGTTCCAGGTGCCAGGTGGATATGTAATTTCCTGATGAGCAGAACAATAGGTTAACCATCAGGCACAGTCAGGTGCAGAGTTAAATCATTTCTTCTTCTGTGTGTGTGTGTGTGTGTGTGTGTGTGTGTGTGTGTGTGTGTGTGTGTGTGTGTGTGTCTGTGGTTGTGTGTCTGTGTGTGTGTGTGTGTGTGTGTGTGTGTGTGTGTGTGTGTGTGTGTGTGTGTGTGTGTGTGTGTTCTCAGGTCTTACCTGCAGGTTCATCAGATGGACTTGGACAACCTCAGCAGACAAATGAAAGAATCAAAGAGGAACTCCAGACTGGTACGTCAAGTCTTGACACGTCACTGTCTGCTTCACAGTCTCCTTTTGTTTTATTATTTTTTCACTTTTGACTTTGGGTGAGAGTGTTTTGGCATGTTGATAACATAACACTGTTTTAATCTGCACTGTAAGCATTCTTGACATCTTGGTAACTGCCTGAAAGTTTTTGTTTAATAATGGCACCATCTTCGTTTATATTGCTTCCTTATAAGCCCTTCTTTCACTATGAAATTCTGTATGTCAGTGGGATTGAAATTTCACAGAAAAATGAAGTCTTGATTTACAGGTC